>OX451736.1:1041836889-1042014389 GCA_948472305.1 Vicia faba
GTTGAGAAACTCAAACCTAATACCTTAACCAAAATTATATAGATTGTAACATTAGGTTCATAGATTGACCCAAGCCCATAAACACCCCTACCAAAGAAAATGCAAGAAAAAAATAAATTAAATATTCAACCTTTTCTCTCGTGGGTTATTCAATGATTGAGAGTTTGTAAAAATAAATAAATAAAAATAACAGTTTTGAAAAGAAAGATAAAATATTGGTGAGCAATCGTGATTTGCTTAGAATAACAACATGAAGGAATGAATAGAAGATGATCTAAATTATGTATTTATTAATGTTGAAATTGTGTCGGTGAAAACAATCCAAAATAATAAATCCTTAAAAAAAAAAAAAATTATTTGTACCTCAATAATCAATCGGCTCAAAACCCAAATAATCTTTTTTATATTTCTTATATATCTGCTTTGATTTTGTAAAATCATATATATTTTTTTATTTCATATAATTTCTTATTTAAGCTTTGATATTTTTTAAATAAAATATAGATTTTTTTTATATTTTTAAAAAAAGTGCTTTTGTAATATAATTTGAATTTTCAAAAACTTTTATTTAAATCATTCAATACACACAAATTTTTTATTTTGATATCTCTCACATTCATAACTATTGATTAGAGATGTGTTTGTAGATAAAAGTTATTAACTTACACTTCACAGGCCAAATAATAGCATGAAAATCATAAAATAAAAATGCATAAGGTCCCACCGAGAATTGAACTCGGGTTACTAGATTCAGAGTCTAATGTCCTAACCGCTAGACCATGGGGACCAACTGTGTTCGCTAAGACGGTTCTACTTTATTAATATTCAAAACTATAATTTTGAAAGTATTTAACATTCTACAGCAGTGCCGATCCTTTCCGAAAATAATCTAATATTTTGTCGCTTTTACTCCTATGAATTCACAAGCCGTTAAGTTTGGTTATAAAAGATTTAATGTAAAATAAATCTTTGATTTTTCTATTAAATATAAATAGAAAATGACTAATTTTATTGAAGTCTAACTTGTAGTTTTGTAGAGATTAAAAATATATATGTAACTATCTTTTTAAGCAATTATTTTTACTCAAAATATTCTTCCTTATGGAATTATAATTATCCATCCTATTATATTATTATCACCGTCTTATAAATCATATAGGGGTTGATAAATCATAATTATAGTGAAAAATAATAGAAAAAGAAATAAGGTAAAACGTAAATAGTGAAGGATGTAAATTTATAATTTTAGAGAGTTTTTTAATGCATCTCATATTTTTCTAGCGCATCACGCGAAAATGTATTTGTGTTTTTAGATTTTGAAGATATATCTCTGGACGCACTAAAATTCAATTTAATATTGAACAAAACTTTGAATCAGTGAAAAGAATTTATCGGAGATACGACTACGTAAATCTTATGTAGATATACCGCCGGACGCACTTAACTTCAGTACATTTCTTGTCCAGGACCAAAGTTCATGCAAAATTATTATGAAGATGCATAACGAAAAGCCTATGTAGATTCATCTTCGAACACTATTTGTTCAAATATGCGCCATAGTCAATTCTCCTTCCTCACTTACTCACACACTTTCAAAATTCATTTCTACAAACACTCGCATTGAGTAACAACAATCAACTTGAAGACACAAACTGTAAGTTTTTTTAAAGTTTATTGAGTTTAGGTAAAAATGTCTAGAAGTTGAGTTTTAGGTAATGAAATCGAAAGGTTTTTTAGTGTTTGATAGCTTAAAATTACTGAGGAACGATTTAGTTAGGTAATTTTTACGATCAATGGATTATTTTTTATGTTTTATGGGTCTGCATTCTTCCATTGATGGAGCTTCGAGTCGCATGATTTTCTGAAGATATATATCTGTAATGTTCCAACGTTTACCTAGAACAGGATATGCATCTTTGGAAGCAGTCTGTGCAATGTTTTTGGCTTTTTTGTAATGAAATCATTGTGTAACAATTTTCTTATCTATTTTCAAGAATTATGGCTGAAAGACCATCCCGATTGAGACACGACAAGCTTGCACAACATGCATTCGTTCGGAGAGAAAAGAACCAGCAATTGTAGACTCCTTCTACCTCTAGATAGGTTGATGTGCATGCCTCAGGTTCCAGGGCTCATGTATATATGCCTTCTTCTTCGTCTTCCCGTAGCAGGCGAGGATCCCCTACTCGTGCCTTCATCTTCACGTAGACGCAAGAGTTCACGTATTCAAAAACCTGATGCAGGAGAGGCATTAGAGGCCCAGGAGACACCAGAGGTACCTGAGGTATCCAGTCCCAGGCGAGTGATTTGTCACCTGATGCATCCCAGTCCCAGGAGGCACTTTAGGCATCCTAGTCACAAGCAGCACTTGTGATACCTCATGGTTTTGGAGGAGGCCCGTCAGACTTATCATTGTTGCCTCTTTATCCAGACCATGTTGCCATACATATCTGGGACACATAGGTAATGTTTTAGTTGGAATTAGTCATTTAAATTGGTGTTTGTTTTATTATTAACTTTTATTTATTTGAATCTTTCTTATTAAACCATGTGTGCAGGAACGTGATCCACTACAATTCATCAACCATATGTGAAAGAGCACTCTCCTAGAAGAGCCCAATGGTGACACTCACATGGAGACGTCGTCATTTATTATACAACATGGTGAGATGTTTATCACACTGAATGATGTCCGATGCATCTTTCGATTAGGAGGAGACTTTTAGATCAAGGGAGGTGTAAAAAAGATGATACAGTGGAGTTGATGGTAGACTATCTAGGAGTTGATGCAGAGGATGCCATTAAAAATCTTGACTTCACTCGTGGGGCTCATGCTAGGTTTAGCTTTTTGCAAAAGGTGTTTACATATGAGATGGCGAGATCACATACAATTGTTAGTGATGAGGAGAAGGTATGGCTGCAGATAGGGTATGTTGTGAGAGCATACCGTTGTATTTGGTTGGCACTACTATTTTTATGGACAAGAGTGCCACTTATGTGGATGTCATATACCCGTGAAATTTTGAGGACTTTGAGCGTATCCATGAGTACAACTGGGAGGTCGTTTGTTTGGTCTACTTGTACTCTAATTTATCTGAAGGTTGTATGTGGAAGACGAGGCATATAGTATCATACTTTGACAGTAACATTTCTTGGCATTTTATTGGTTGTGTACTATTTTGTTAATTATTGCAACGTCGTTACTAACTAATGATTTGTGTTTTCAGGCTTGATCCTCCGGCACTTCCCATGCATATCTGGTTGGTTACTTAAGCAGACTTATACTGAGGATAAGTCGCGTGCTTTTGTGTTTGCCCCACTTAGAGGGAACCGGACGACATAGTTGTTCAAAGTGTATATTAACTGCTTGGTATTTGAGGATATGCACTTTCGTTGTCATGTCGATCACCGTGAAGTGATTCCCTTTGATGACATTGTCTTATACTCGAGATGGTTGGCTTGTGAGTCACGTTTGACGCCTCCTCATCTTCCTGAGCGTCATGAGTCAGTTCGGCTACATGCAGTATATTTCCAGAGATCCTTCTGTGTCAGCTCCTCTCACTATGAAATGCAGAGATATGAATGGTATGTTTGATGATTATCTTAAACATATTTTACCAGATGAGGCACGGAGTACCATAGTTGAGAATGAATGGGACTACATAGACAGTTACATCTGATGGTTCTTCCGGGTGTCACGTCCTTATATGGTACAAGATGCTCCAGGTGATCCACCTATGTCAGCTCATCAGAAGATACTAGAGGAGGAGCAAACTAGGGCAGGTCGTGTTGTTGATGTCTTGCCTAGGTGTCATCGTATCATGCAGGTTGGGCATGCAGGTATTGACTGATGACTCTTTCTAGGTGACTATGAAGCGAGGAGCGTTGTAGATGCCATGATGGCAGAGACTCTATAGTATAAGAGACATTATGGGAATAAGGGAGAGGCCGACTCATAGCCCGTCATATGCAGTAGATTATTGTATTTGTACTCTTGATTCATTTTGGATTAAATTAGATATATTGACTTTGTTGTAACTTTTGGATTGGATTTATGTAATCTTGACTTATAACTTTATATATGTCGTTTTACTCATATCCTTAGTATTATCGAATCTTATAATACCTTCTAACTATTTGATATGAGAAACATTTATAAAATAACTTGTGATTACTGTCTGCATAAAATACGGAGATACATCTCCGAGAATTTTACGCAAATATATCTCCAAAATAAACTAACATTGAACAAAAAAAACACGTCTAGACATATATCTTTGAAAACTAAGAGGATTTTTAGAAACTGTATAGGATATTTTTCAGATACATAGGATGTATTAAGATATTCCATAATTTTACTTTATCTTACAAGAAAATAAGGTGGAATTTGCCCAACCGAAATGGCAGTCCTACAATTTGAAGGTTACAAAAAAATATATGTTAATGTTTGTGTGTGAAAAAAACAAGACGGAACATGCATAATAGAAGGCGCAGTCCTAAATTTTGGCTCAATTTAAAAAACTATATACAACAATGATATGTATGATGGATCAGACTTTTTCACAACTATCAATTATGCGGACTTAACATAATTGTTTTGTTTTAATTTTTAATGATTTTATAAAAGTATCCTTTATTGAAAAATAACACTTCCTCGGGCTCATTAAATTTTCCCTTTTGCAATATTTTTTTCTCAATTATTTGATTCATTAATTAACTTGTTCTCATTCATATTTCAACTTAACTAACCACTGCATTGACTATAATTAATAAAAATATTGTAATAAATCAAACTCAATTTATTATTATAAATTTGTAATCAAGATAATTAATAATTACTCTACTATATAGTATTGTCCTTTCCTTTTGCAAAACCAGTTTTTATGCAGTCTTTCCAGTTTTGGATTTTTTTTAACTTCCATTATGTGGCCGTAGTTTATGATTAGGAATAATACAGCCATACGCAACACTATCACTGATTTTGTAAAGATATAATAAATATTTAACTTAAACTTTGACATTTTAAAGCAGAATACAAAACTTGTTGTGGCAAAAATAGTAATAACATACTACATGTCACAGTAGAAAAAATTGTAATAATAGAGTTATACAACACAGTGCGAAAAAGAGGGGACAATCTTCTCCCTTTCAATGCTAAAAACAAATGCCCGAACCTATAACCCAATATTTACAATCACATGAAAACAAAAGAGAAACGCATCACGCTCTTTACATATCAAATCTCACTTTCACACTAACCAACAGAGACGGAAAGAAACAAGCTTCAGAAGACAAAAACACAGTGAACTTGTCATCATAATCCACCAACCAGCAAGCACCATGGGCAAACAGGGCAGTTGGACCATCAGTTTCAGTTTCAATTTTATCGCTTCCTCAATTGAGACCCTTTGGTCACTGCTTTCATATTTTGAGAATCTTTAAAACAGACAAAGTGCACGAGAGTGCTCCCATTGGGGTAGACAGCAAAAACACTAGTCCCTATTTTCTTTCGGCACATAGAACACGTGCTATCACTGGTTATCTTCACAACTCCTTTCCTCTGACTATACAGTTCATCTTTCACCTGTGCAAAACAAATTGAATCAAGTGAGTTGCTAACAAGGATCTGAAATTTTGAATATGCAAGTGTGTGCAGCTTGCTGGCCCAGTCACGGTGCTTCCAACCATAGAAGTACTAGAAAGTAAGAAATCGTGATTTTTATTCTGGGGTATGCTTACCTGAAGATTCTCACTCTGTCTCAAGCTCCTTATCACTGAACAGTTACGGTACATTTCACTAGATTTTCTCAAAAGAGGCCCAAGAAATGATAGCAAATCCTGCAGATTACAGATATACTTAACAGGCTAAATAAGCTAAAAAAATGTCTTAACGAACTGAATAAACTAAAAAATGTCTGATCAAAATATAAACTTTCTCCCAACAGAAAAAAAATCCTAAGAACATAAGTTAGACCAGTAAGAACAGTTGAAGTGTGGTCTTTAGTTATGGTGCAGCAACTAGCAATGGTTACCTGTAACTTAGTCTCTCTGGGTAAAAGTTTAAGGGCCTGAGCTCCATTTATTCTATCCCACCTGCGGCTCAACAGATCAAGAACCTCATCAAGCATGATAGTAGAGCCACCCTCATTTTCATCCGTATCTTCATCACTCCTACTACTGTCAGTGCTGCTCAAACTAACTTTTGTGCCCTCTGCACCCTCAATCTCAGCAATTTTCTTTGTTCCCCGGCCTCCTTTGCTTTTTATCGATGTTGCACTAGCTCTAGAAATGGATGTACTTTGCGGGGATAATAGATTGGCAATTCTCATTTCAAAGCTAGCAGTGGTCTTTCGAGGATTCAAATAGATTTGCATTAGCAATAGGTATATGTTGCTAGAACTTTTTAGAGATGGCTGATGCGAATACACCCGATCACAATAAGATAATGCCAATTCTGGAACATGAAGCTACAAATGAAAAGTACACTTAATTAATTATTATCAATATTTATCACTTTAAAAACCGTGATATATATATATATATATAAAATACGGTGACGGTATACCTTATGAACATACAGAGATAATGCCAGTTCATGTTGGTTCATTTTTCCTAACAACAATGCCCGTTCTTCGTATAAAGCCTCTTGAGGTAGACGTTTCAGCAGAGCCCCTGGATTGTATTCTGATATACCTTCTAAAGCTGACAGTAACTTTTTCCTTGTTGGGGTAAAAGTTTTCTCGTCCCAATTTTGTTGAGCATCTAAGTCAGCATGCCACTCAAGTACTTCAGATAGGTAGATGTTTACCTACATTGCATATTAATGTAAGTAAATACAGAATTCTCTCTTATGAGTACTGATTATTAGTCATATATAAAACATGCTGACAAAAGAGCAGCTGAGCTTGTACAATCATCACCAAGAAACTTTTACAAAACTTTTAAAAGCTATTGTCATGAGACACCCGGCCCTTCTCTACAATCAAAAGAAAACAGAAAACTGCTTAATTTATTATAGCCTTAAAATAAGATGCAAGAGGTCCTCACCATTTCATTTTGCAGATTGCCAGATATGGCATTCTCATTCATTGCAAGCATGAGTTCCAGGTACCTAGCTTGCATGTTTGGAGAGTGCTGCTTCAAGTATGAGTTCACCATGTCTGCTGGTATATTTCCAGAAAGAAAGAGCTCAATAGTTTGGGATGGACAGCTTTCAAGAACAAGCATTGAGAATTCCAGAACAAGTATGGGGTCTGTCCCGCATAGCGGCTGCATCAGAAACCCACCAAATCAAAAAATGAGAATCATAAACTTCACTGAGTTGAAGATTATGAGTCTTGTGCCAAACTTAAGTCCATACAAAATGGAAATTGAAGACATTTTTCTAATTAATCTGTAAGAGAATACACAAACAGCATTTTCCAGTATCTAGATGCAGAGGAAAAGAACTAAGTTAACCAAACATGAAAATCCTAAAACAATTCGGCTAAACAAATTGATGCCACAGAACAAAAAAAATCATTTGCTAAATGACAATGTTCAACAGATCTAGACTTCCAAATTAAGCAAAAGAGCAATACCTTCATGTGATAAGGAGGTCATGGGTTAAACTCCCCCTTCAAACAAAATAACAACTAATGTTTTCTATCTCCACACCATACAAAAAAATTACAGCTTATCTCCATTTACACTAGAAGCTAATAATAATAATATCACCCAATAAAATAGACCAAAAACATTGGGAAGAGTGAACTTACTCTATCTAATTCAAGACTATATGATGTCATACAATCAAACACGCCTGCTTCCTAACTCCTAAGAACCAACCCATATCAGTTTTTTTTTTCTTGTTGAAATGGTCAAATCAGTTCTTTAATCTATAAGTCAGCATACAATTTAGCCAATGCCAACCCTTTAAATTTAACAGGAAAAATACAAAATGTTTCTAAAAAAGCTACCTTGAGATACTCAACAATGTCCTCAGGCTTGAACCTTTGTGTAATTTCAGACTGGCTGGATCTTGACTCTTCCACCAACTTGTGAAGAAGTTCAAGAGCTTGCCGGTGCAATGACTTGCACTTGTAAAGTTCTAATAAAGCAACATTAAGGTTGTCTTTTCGAAGTATTTCTTCACATATTTTCATATCACAGTAATTAACACCTCTAAGCAATTCTAAAGCCGCTGAAGATTGTCCAGTAAGAAGCAATGCTTGGAGCAGAGCAGTATCCAATATTGAAGCCATCTCCCGAGCTCCAGAACTAACCGATACAATACCACGTCCCTGACACAATTAATTTAAAAATTATAACTTCACTAACAACTGTTGAATAATAAATAAATTATTATTATTTAACTATTTTGATAATTCAAATAAATTATGGACATCATGTGTCCAGTAGCTTCATTAATCACCATTCATTCTGCATGTTCTACAAAAAAATTGATAGTGTTTGAACATGCGAATGTGTGCGCCGGTGTGTATTTGTCAATAAACCTTTACAAGGACATAACACTAGCCTACTTAGCCTCCAACTGGAAGGCGTGAGTTGCAAGTTATACCAAATTTAAGCCATAATCATTGTCATCAATGAATAAGAAATAACTCATTTCACCTTGTTTGCTTTTCTAAACCTATTGTAGGATGCAAAGTTATCCCCAACTGCATCTAAAACAACTTCTTCAGTTCCCTCTGAAGTAGCCTTCTCAACAAAATAACCTCTTTTCTTCTGTAAATATTTTATGAGAGCCATGAGCATATTATGGTTTGTTTTTTTGGATTCTAGCGCTGCATTCTCGTCAGATGGTGAGGGTTCCATATCATCTGAAACACTGGAGAGATAGGAAGCATCCCTTTCAATGTCCAACTTCTCTGGCTCATGAACAACAGTTGTCTTTGGAAGGACAATGGATGGATAAAGAGAAAGCACATAGGTTATATCCACTTGAGCCGACAGAAAATGTTCCATAGCCTCCTCATAGCTTCCATTATCAAAAAGATAGTGGGCATATCTGTAACAACACGAAATGAACACACTCAACAGCACTTTCAGAAAAAATGAAAAGCAAACAATGATTAACATGTTAAGCTCGGCGTAATTGATAAAAGGTGAAATCTTCCACTAAACAGGTATAACTATTATCACTACTATAGGCATCATTTAACCCATATTAGTGGAACATATGTACACAGATAGGGCTAGAACACATTGTTAAACGAGCTTGTTTACTTAGCCTTGTATTTCAATATCTTAACTATTTACTCAAATATATAAAGCCGAAAGATAGACTCTGATTTCTTGAAGAAAGTTAATATTTTAAATTTCTTTATAGAATTCAAAATGTTTCCTCTACAGAAAGTTGGGTTTGTATAATTTCAATAATCAGAGTGCAGAAACGTTGATCATGATTATTTAATGATGCAATTATCATGAAATAATATGTGAGCTTAATTATGCAATTAAATACGAAACTTCAAACATGAAATAAGACAGTAATTAATTCATATAGAAATAATTCAAATCCTATTATGATTTTATTATAAACTTATTTAAACTCTTTACTTTTTTTCCACTCTTTAAATTTATGAACGATGATCAAAATGATTATACCCGACATATAGTTTGGGATATTTCTTCCAAAATGCAAAGATTTTCTATACATTGTAGCCACACTCTAGTTACATGACGTATCCTCGAAAACTTTTTAGTTAGCAATTTATATGTTTTATCCACCAATTGGTTACTGTAAAGAATAAGTATATTAACAAGATCAACAAAGTGTGTCTCAACTCAAGCTAATCTCTAAAGACACGCTAAAGGTAATCTTTTACAAGGACCACTTACAGTGAACATAACAGGCAATGCAATTTTCTTTTGTGGGTTTACATTAAAATATCATGATCATATTGGTACATGGTCCACATCAACAATCAATCCAAACTTAATCTGCCAGCTACTCATCTAGTAGAGCCCTCAGAAATAGGATGAACTAATAAATCAAAGGTATTCAATTCAATAGGGGAAAATTGCATAGTCTGTTTCTTTAGAAAGAATAATCCTTAATGGCAAATAACCTCATATGAATTGATCCCTCCTTTGCAGCACGAAGACTTGAATCTTCGGGTGGAAGGAGCTTGCACAATGACAAGGCCTCTTCAAAATTGCCAGATGCAGTTAGTTGGACAATCTGCAATGAAATATCAAAATTCATGACTTTCACAATCTGCAACAAAATATCCATATCCCTAACTTCATAATTATCCATGAGATGCACAAACATAGAGCTTTGATAACTAGGTAATGTAAAATGAAGTCACATGATTCACTGCTTTTCCATTTGCATTAGAATCCAAAAACAAGAGCTGTGGCAAAATGCATCTATCATTAAACAGTATTTACAGTACCTGGGCTCCAAGAGGAACAGGGAAGAGACCTTGAATAGAATTATCCAAAGCAAGTATCACGGAATTACTGCTTTGGCAAAGATGACGAACATTGCGAAGAACAATAGTTTGTATCAACGGATAAGGTTGTCGAAGAGATCTAATCTGCAAAACAAAGGCCATATTAAGAACATAGATCCACAACCTCTTTCACAATAAGAAAAAAACAGATTTTTTTCCAACAGTCAGTTACCTCCACAAATCTGGGAAGCAAAGCAATAGCATATGGCTTCTGAATCACAACTTCCAAGGGTGCCTCTGACCAACAAATTCTGCCTTCAGGAATAAGTTTCCCATTTTGATCCACAAAAACCCCAATATTCTCCTAAACAATGCATCAACATATCAAATTACTCCCTTAAACCTTACAAAACAACCAATGAAAACAAACGCATACGACATACATAAACATTCACAAAAAGAACAATACCTTTCCAAGAAGCAGCTCACCAGACGGAAGAGGCACTACTAAAGGCGGCGCTAGTCTCCCCGAAGTAAAAACCTCAGACAAAGCACCATTTGAAGCATTCAAAATCACATATTCTCTTCTAAACCCCAAACAGATATTCTCCCCACACCAACTGATGGACTTCACCACATCCGGTACACCAAACTCTTTCACCTCAACAAATCCCCTACCACCTACATCAACATTTTCAGTTTCAATTTCAACGTCAATCACAACTTCAATTTTAATCAATCAATCATAGCAAAACATTCATCTAAACTAAGAGAATAAATTATTACCATCGTGTCTGAAAATGCAAACGCGCTTTTGCCTCCCAAAGCAAAGAAAACCTCTCCGGTCATCCCAGCAAAAGACGTTAGCGCCCTTAGCTTTGGTGATAACCGCTATAGTTTCCAAGTTCGAGAGTCTATGAAACGCGATGGATTCAGAGAGCGATAAAAGAAGCTCTCTCGATTCCACAACTTCCATTGACACAACAGGCTTCTTCGCAAAACCAGCATAGTTCTTCTCGAGCACGTAGGGTTTAGAACGATCGGAGGAATTAGTTTCCGGCGCGTAAATTCGGAGAGATCCATCGGAGCAACTGAGTAGAAGTTTAGAACCGTAGGATTCGATTGCTTCGATCTTGCCGTTGAAATTGGGAACTAGTTCTAAACAATCGTATGCACTGTGCACCATTTTGATTTCATGGACTTCAAGCTTACTTCTTCTTACTCTCTGAAACCCAGAGACTCGTTGAAGAAAAAATGTTCAAGAAATAAATAAAATAAAAAAATAAATTGAAGTAAATTTTTTAAAAAAGTAGCTGGTCCCGGCGGGGCTCGAACCCGCGACCTTCGGCTCATAAGACCAACGCTCTAACCAACTGAGCTACGGGACCTTGACGTTTATACCATTTGTAAGATAATATATAATATATATTTTCATATATCAAATGACACTGATGGCTACCAACCCTTTTCACCTTAGAAAAAAACTATCAACCCAACTAATTTTTCTTTTACACCAATAAATATCAGAGAATCTTTTGTAAACTAATGCATAAAATTGCGAGTGATGTACGTATCACTATAAATTATCCTCTTTTCCCGTTTGTTATTTGAAATATTAAAATCTACATAAGATTAGGTGCACATCTTAATCTTGATGATTCTTTTTTTATGAATTAAAATATTACGTATTTACAGGATAATAATTTATGCATATACCTCTAATTGTGGTTGGCAACACGCTATTATAAATTTTCAATAACATTTGTTGTTTTTCTTTTATATTGATTTACTTATTTGTTTTTAAATTTTAGTTTTATTTTATTTTTATTTTCGTGCAATTTGAAATTTGTCTGTCCACTTGTTAGTTTGAAAATTTGAACTTCAATTTTCGATATGAAAGTATAATAAAGGTGTGAAAATACTAAATACAAGATGATCAGATTATATTCTCGGTATCTTGATAATTTTGATTAAAGTTGTTATTCTTTTATTTATAAAGTCAGTGGTCTAGGTCGAGTATGCATCATTTTTAAGCAGTATAACAACACATGCTAGTATATAGTAGGACATTCATGGATCAGATTAGATGCGTGCAAATTAATCAACGACCCATAGTACATGTGTCTTTCTAAAACATAATTCATCATAATGCATCATTAAATGTCCCATGTGGTTCCCATACTTGAGGTACTAGCCCTCTAAGATGTGGTTGAGGGTCTAACCCTCTAAATTTTGTTTGTGGGTCTCACTCTAAGTGAAACTCGAGGTACTATCCCTCTAAGCTTCGCTTAAGGGATTCGCCCTATAAGCTTTTCTTGATGGACTCGTCTCAAGTCACGCTTGAGGGACAGTGACCTATAAGATGTTCTTGAGAGACTTGCCCCTAAACCTTATTTAAGGATTTGTTTTTCCAATTCTCTTCTAGAAAGAGATCATCATCTACATAGCTTAAATCACTTCATCGTTCCCAAGGCCCCGTGTTTGAAAGATTGTGGATTGGAATGACTTTAGTTGGGCTATAAAAAAGAATAATCCACAACTCAATCAACCCAAACAACATCATAAATGACCACAAATAATTCAGGCGAGCGAGACATGGAGTGTCATTGGTCGCCCAATGCGACTCACCACAAATAAGTCATGTGACGCCCATCCCACATCTATGTTCATAAAGGGACAAATGTTTTAATACATGTTAGACCATATCTACATGAAAGGATCTATGTTTGCCACTTTCCCAAGGAAGAAACCACTTCTTCCTACTAACGCAGAGAAATGATATTCGTATTGTCAGGCTCTAGTCAAATAGTTAGGAGGACATTAATCCATCACCCAACAATTTAACCGACAATTTAAACCTAAATCAATTTTTAGAGTTAGAAGGAATAATTATTATACACATTAACATTCAAAAGTTGTTCAATATAAGAACCAAAATAATCAATTTTAAAAATAAAGAACTTAAAATTTCTTGAGTTAAATAATAAGATAAAAAATATATTAAAACCTTTTTTAAAAAAATAAGTTGCCTAATATTTTTACGAAAAACATATTCATAACATGCATTAATAGACTATAAAAAGGAATATACATTGACATTATAAAATATTTGGACATTGACAACTAATGAGAGACGTTTATCACGCTAAATCACATTTTTATTTTTAAAATATTGATATGACAATGATAAAAATAATTTTTTTATTAATTGTATGTATAATATTATTTTACACTCTTGATGTATTACTTTAAACTCTTAGAAAAATTCATTTAAATACACATGCTAAATAACATATTTTAACTTCAATAACATATTTTAATCCACTAATTTATTAACTTCAAAAACATATTTTAACCCGTTAACTTATTATAATTGCTTTTATAAATCTTCAATTAAATAAATGGTTTTTTATAGGTAATGTCAATGAGTAGAGTTTAAGTACATTATTATGGTATTTGTTGAAATTCTGGTATGCAGATATCAAGTGTTTTAAAAGATGTTGAGACACTGATATCTGATCAAAATATAATGTTAAGATAAATACAATTAATAATACTGAAAATAAACAAACACAGTTTTTTACCCAGTTCGGTGTACAATAACACCTACGTTTGGGGGCTAACAAGCCAAGGAGGAAGTCCATTAAATAGTATTAGTTTGTAGACCCACAACAAACTATCACCAGTTTACAATTTACGCACCTAATCACTACTCGTGCTTAACTTCTACGTAAAATTCACCTAGGTATGAAACCATTCTCAATTCCCTTTCAATCACAACAGTGATGAAAACACTAATACTTAGAATATTTCAGAAGTCACACTTCAAGGACACATAATCACTCAATTCTTAAAAGCTTAAGAGTGATTAACAGTACTTACAACTCAATAAAGACAATTCTACTCTTGTATCAAGATGATATTAGAGAGATTTACAATTAACACCCAACCCCTAAAATAATAATACACTTTTCACACACTATTAGATTTGAGATCTTCTATTTATAAAACAACTTATGGACTGGATTTAGGCTTCAAAAACGCAGCAAGACGGCTGCTTAAAGTCTCCATAATTTACTGCATAAAAATAGGTCTTCAATCAAGAGTTACCTAACATGTCTCAACATTTAGAAAAATAGAATAATGTTAAACTCGAACAAAATCTCTTATTCCTCAATCTCAGATGCCACATAAGATTACTTAATATTCACAAAATATTCAGTAACCAAATAAATCCAAACTGCAAAATGATAAAAGATAACAAACACGATGTTGGATCATCTAGACAGGACAACTTATTTAACATGTTTCTCTGTAAGTTAAAACATTTTATTCAACATATTGATGCCCATATAGTTTTGCCAAAATTAATGCCAATCATAATTACAAAGAATTAACAATCATCCCCTTTGGTAAATTTTGGCTAAAAACAATTAAATAACCCTTACACACAAACACCACATCATAGGTTTAAAAATAAATGAAACACACATATCAGAAGCACAACATCAGAAAAATAAACTATCAGAGGCATTAGCATCAGAAATAAATATCAGAGTATCAATCAGTGGAAGCTACTCAACACAACAACATAGAGAAAAATAAATTCTCATTCAGATCGATGTCAGGACATCATGTCTGACATCTCTTCACAACGGTCTAATCCAGAGCAAGGACTCCCCCTTAAAACTGATAATAAACACTTCAGAGAATTAGACGATTCTCACCCTTAATATCAGCAGCAATCAACTTTAAAGAATCAAAACCTTCCCCCCCCCCCCCCCCCCAAGAGTAACAATCATAAACAAATCAGTTAGTGATTAATGGTTAAAGCACATTAGATTACTACTCCCCCTTTTTAGCCATAATATGACAAAGGTAAGCATCTAACCAAAATAGAATCACAATAGCACATTAGCACATAAACATAAGTAGCACAAAGTGCACACAAGGTTCTAAGGATGGTTTGGGCATTAAACCCTTACAAAACCATAAACAAAAAAAGAACACAAGAACAACATTCATGCATCAACATCATCAACATTTCCATACCCATCTCCTTCACCATTTGCATCATCACCATCAGATGCAACATTATCACCATCGGCACCATCATTATCAGAATAATCACCTAAAAATTCATCACCTTCAGATTCAACACTGTTAACAACATAACACTAGCAGGTTTAACATGGTTTTCCTCTTCGTCCATCAAAGCTTTAATCAAACCATCAAGCTTGATCTTCCTAGAAATCCCAATCCTGATAGAGTCTTTCAATTCCCTGCATGTCTCCTTCAATTGAGTGATTATTCCTTTCTTTGAAGTGATGGAACCGGGCACTTGGAAAGATATCACAACAATATCTAGAGCATGTGCTCCACCAAATAGTTTATAATGCAAAGTCAAATGGGATTCCCTTTTCTTCACACTATTAATAGCCAATAAAATACCAGGGTGTTGTTTCAAAACAATTCTACAAATGAGAGAAGGAAAACAAATAGGCAGCTTCGCAGCATACGAGGATGCTTGCTTAGAATTTAATAAAAAGATGTATTTTCTAAAATCAAAAGTCCTTTCTTTTCCAATAACATAGATGAACTTGCCAAGGCTCGTAGAAACAATGGAGGTGTGGTTTGTGGGAACCCAATTAATAGTAGCAATCCTATGAAGAATATCAAAATTCAAACTAAGTCTTCCAGCTGACAACTTTCCTCCATTTGGTCAATGCTTCACTTTCCCACCAGTTATCTCCATGCAAACTTGATCATTTGTAACCTCTAACTCAGCTTGAGGTTCTTCAGACATGTTGAGAAAATTATTGATAATAGCAGGAGAGAATGTTACAACATTTCTCCTAACATATACTTTCATGTAGTCTTCACTCTGTAGATCATCACACCCATCAGGGACATTCACAACAAACTCTTTGACTAATATTTCATAACAATGACCAAATTTTATGACAGTCTTCATCAAACCCTCCAAATTTATAAGCTCCACAAACTATTTATGTTTTTGGAAATCATTAACCAATTCCATTTCCAAATTTATCCTCTTTTGTTCAACATACTTCCATTTTTTCAACATTCTCCTCAGAATGAAAAGTCACATTGTCCACTGGAGCCTTGTGAGCAGCAGTACAAGTCTTCTTAGAAACAAGTTTTTTGATGGGAATGATGTCCTGGACATCTTCTTCGACTTCAAATTGAAGAAAATTTTCTCTGGTGGTGGGTGCCATGATATTGACTACTATGGATGGCGAAGACTTCCCGCATCCTGTGAATGCTGACATAGTTAAAAAATACTACGCATAAAATGACCTGCTAGGTTGACATACTTAGGAAAAATAAGGGCATCCCGGTGAACCAAAGAGGTTCGGGAAAAAGTGAGGGATATATGCAAAATATTGTACACCCAGCGAGTCGAAAACCCGAAAGGGTGGCTTGGGCAAAAATGGGTATCCTGGTGGTTTGAAAACCCGAAAAGGCGGTCCAGGCAAAAGTTAAGGATTAAAGCGTATGACTATGTCCCGTGGATCTTTACAAGCCAGCTTTATTACCAAAGTCCAAGTTCAAATGATCCAAGATCAATCCAATCAACTTCTTTCAATGGCAGGGGATGATGTTCGAAGACATAGGGGCAATAGTGGGGTTGAAACACGATGAGATCACTTCCACATGGATATTATTTTTTACTTTCACTTCTTTCGACAATTTCCACTTACTAGGATCTCTGTCTCTTTGCATAAAGCATATTCATGGGCAAAACATCAAATACAAATATATTTTGAAGTGCAAACTTTTTTTTTTGAGTGCAAAGGTGTCCAATGATTAAAATTGAATGAACATATGCATATGGACATGATTAAACTATTTAGCAAACTTACGCTTGCAGGCAGTAGCAAACATCTCTTTAATGCAGTTGAGATATTCCCACAAAGTTATCTCATTAACAAATCCCCACAGGGCCTATCTCATGAATATCCTAAAGAATCACTTAAAAAAAACATATTATCCCCACCGAGTTGAATTCATACAATCTCCATTCGAACCACTCGAAGGGAAACATTACATTGATCATGGGCTTGAACAAAATTCACTATAAAGATCATCGGTACCACCAAATTGATTGTTTGTGCCAGTAGTATCAGATGGTGTCAGTATCGTGTCTTCGGGTCCTTCCATGACAGTTCTTAGATACTAGATCCAAAGATCTTAGATATCACCAAATTGCTTGTCTGTGCCAGTAGTATCAGATGATGTTAGTATCATGTCTTCGGATCCTTCCATGACAATTCTTAGAAAATTATGAGACTTAACCAAGGATCTTGGGTACCACCAAATTGCTTGTTTGTGCCAGTAGTATCAGATAGTGTCAGTATCATGTCTTCGGATCCTTCCATGACAGTTCTTAGAGACCTAATTAAAAGATCTTAGGTACCACCAAATTGCTTGTCTGTGCCAGTAGTATCAGATGGTGTCAGTATCATGTCTTTGGATTCTTCCATGACAATTCTTAGAAAAGATACACAGGAAGTTCAAAACTACCGGAAATGCAAATTGGCAAACGTCAAAATGCACCAGATCACCTCTAGGGGCAAAACAGACTCCCACATGTGAAAAGGCCACGTGCGATCGAACAATTAATTTCTGGCATTTCTATAACACTCACTACCACAAGACAGTGACAAATATCCACATCATATGAATGCGAACATAGTCAGAGGATACTGCGCAAGAAAAAAGGCCTGCTAGATTGACATATCCAGGCAAAGTTATGGATTAAACCGTACGACTATGTCCCGTTATCTCATCTGTTTATCTATTAGTATAGGATTTATTACTCCGATAGAGTTCAAATTGTCCACAATTCTTCCCAAAGCCAATTTCATGGGTATCCCCGTAATTTTGAATTCATAAAATCCCCAGCCAGAGTTTCAATCTCAAAAAAAATTTCTCTCCAGTTGAGTTTGGTCTTAAAAGAAGAAGCCTTGTGGAGTTTCTTCCTAAAGAATTCATCTTCCCAACAGATCATTGAATATTCTCTTCAACATGGTTTATTTCCCCAACAAAACTACAAATTCCCCAGCTCAAATTCACCTCTCAAACTATTACAAGTCAATGGACAAAACCCCTTAACCTCCGATTGAGTCATTACAACCCCCAACAGAGTCGTTACTATCACCAAAAGTTACCATGAAGCTTGAACCCGACCAGATGCTAGTTCAAACATCATCCTACCCTCAATTTATTATGAAACCTAGACCCAGCAAGATACCAGCTAACCTCAAATTCAAAATTGCTGTAAAATCACTAGCAAAACTCCTCTTCCTCAATAGAGTTTGCCACTATCCCATGTGAGTTGCTGTAAATCTTGGAATCCGACCAGATGACAGTTAACTTCCTTATCTCCAACTAGTTGTTGAAACCTGGAATTCGACCAGATAACAACTAACTTTCAAGAGATAATTCCCCGCTAGAGCAACAGGCGACTAGAAATCCTGAACTCTTTCCCCGAGCAAAAATCAACACTCTCCAACAGAGTATTCTCAAACAAAGTCAAATATTCCCCAGCGGAGTTCTCCTTAACAAAGAAGGAATCTCCAGTGGAAGCATTCTTAACAAAGTATGAAGATATGTATATTCTTCATCTCCAACAGCAATCCGGGATTTGACTTCCCGAAGCTCCTCAACATTTGTCAAAGATACACTTCGATAGCATTTTGCATTCATACATCACATTACATACATGACAAATGCATATAATACGGTCTCATTCATTTTGAGAACATCATACATACATATTCATGCAAGTAATCCTTTCTCTTCGTAGGGTAAAAGTCAATCATCAATCAATACCTATTCTGGTTAGATTTATTTCTTCCAGATTAAAGACAGGCGAATCAAAGACCTCTTCTGGTTAGATTTACTTCTTCCAGTTAAAAACAGGAAAATATCATCAACATTTCCTATATAGGTCAAAAATTAATTCCCGAAGCAAGTCAGGGCAACAATCTTTATGACCAATTAAAAGCAGGTTCCAGGTTAATACCTGAAACAAGACACGACAACTATATATGGACAACCAATTGTAGATTAATACCTGAAACAAGACAGGACAACTATCTACATGAGCAGATTGAAGATTAACTCCTGAAACAGGACGGGGAAACTATCTTTCTTTCTCTTTGGTCAGAGATTAATTCCTGAAGCAAGCCAGGGAAACTATTTCTACGACCAATAAAAAAACGGGTTCCGGATTAATACCTGAAATAAAACAGGACAACTATCTACATGAGTACATTGAAGATTAACTCCCGAAACAGGATGGGGAAAACTATCTTTCTTTCTCTTTGGTTAGGCAAAGATCAATTCCTGAAATAGGACGAGACGACTATCTTTATCACCAATGGTATGGACTCCCGAAACAAGACAGGTTTACAAATAAATTGATTGTAGATCAATTCCTGAAACAAGACAGAGTGATTATCTACATGACAAACACTTCCTTTAAGACATTTGTTGTTTTAGTTAAATCGGCCTTTGATTTATCCTAATTTTGTTCTAGTTAAATCGCTCTGAAGATTTATATTGATTCGTTATCCGATGAAAAATTACTCAAGACATTTGTTGTCTCAGTATAAGTCGATCAAAGATTTATTATGATATTCCTTCCAATCTCTACCTATAGTCACTATAAGACCATCTCCAATGACTCCTTGTCATTCTGGATGGCATCTATAAGCCCATCTTCGGTAATTCTATGTCGCATTTGGATGGCATCTGTAAGCCCATCTCTGACAAACTTTTCATTATTTTTCAAATGGCATTTGTTAAGCCCATTCCCAATACAGTCAACCAATAACACCGACGATTGCAAATTTTTTGGCACTTTAGTGTCCAATCATCTTCCACCTTCAAGCTACAAATGACGACATGCCATTCTCGCTTTTCAGGTTTAAGAAAATTGAACAGGGCCAGCTGTTGTACCCTAAAATTTGCCCTCTCTTTCCCTTAAAATTTTCTTCTAGGGTTTTTCAACTGTTCAGGGTTTCTCAGACCTCCAAACCACATCAATTAATTCCTCCAGGATTCAAATTTGCAAGTGCTCAAAGTGTCTCTTGTCCTTTAGTTTTAGTTTTAAGCTAGGGTTTTAACTCTTAAAAGATGTGATGTCTGTTGAGATCAAGATTCGTGTTTTATTGGTTGCACAATATTAAGGCTTGTATTTGAGTTCACCTTGAATTAAGGGTTTTTGATTCGTGACGAGACGAATTAGAGTCGTGTTGACTCAAACTCGGGTGTTCATTTAGTGCTCACTGAGGAAGCTTCAATTGGAATTTAATCGCAAGGTCTGACAACTTTGTTTTGTTCTGAGAAATACGAGCCTATTTCAAGTTTTTATGGCTTAAATTCCAAGTTTGTTTGTCATGGGCAGAGCAAGGATACTGAGTCTCTCATTCCACTGAATAAAATTCTTGGTTTCTTTCTCTCACATTTTTTCTTTCAAACGCATTATATTTTATTTTTGTTTTCAAAATGTCACATTCCCTACTTACATTTTGTCCCAATATTACAAACTCCATCGTATTCATTTTTCAAAAACATCATATTTTCTATTTACACTTTTATTCTTCTTCCAAACGTTACAAATCACATCATATTCATTTTTCCAAAAAAAAAACATTACATTTTATCTATATCTTTAGCTCTTTCACGTTTATTCTGTCCCGCATCGCATTTCTTTCAAAATTACAATTGCATCACATTATTCTTTTTAACATATTACTATTTTTATTTTTTTCAACATATTACATTTTTTGTATTATTCTCTTCAACACTACAAATTTTTTCACATTTTTCTTTCAACATTATATTATTTATCTTTACTTTCTAAAATTCAATTCCAAATATTCATTAAAACATTCAATTTCCAAGTTCATTTACAAGTCAAAAACAAATTCAAAAAATTATAAACCCTTACAAAATTCAATTGTATTTCTAAGGGCGTAAACTATAATTTTTTTTCTTATTTTTCTATTCTATTACAAAATAAAGAGATGTCTTCATCTTCAAGCATCTTCAAACTTCCTCCTTGATCATGCCATTTTTTATCTTGTACATGAAACAAAAGAGATTTTTTGTTAGCAATTCAAATAATGAAAATAAACATTCAAATTACAAATGATTTAACTTCATCATTAGGGTGGTTTTTGGAATCATAAAAGAGGGTGTTTTATGTGCTAAAGCCTCAAACATTTAAGTTCCTATCATGGGATAATTTCTATTGCAAATCACAAAGTTTGGTTTGGTTCACAATAGAAGAAAAAAATGCAAAAAAGACAGAATTCCTTCAATTCAGCCCAACAAGATTCAACATGATTTAAGCCCAACAAAATTTCAATTCAATCCCAACAGAAGAAAGCCTCATACGTGTTTAAAAAAAACCAGAATTTGCATCATTGGCCTAAGAGATGTGTTACTTTTTGCAAATCACAAAAGTAGATCTCTTGGTTCACAAAAAGTAAAAGATGAGATAGAAATCATATTATCATCATGTTTTCACACAAACAAAAGAAGCCTCGTGTTGTTTCACTTCAAATAAAACTCAGAAAAAGTCACAAATCCAACAAGCAATTGTACAGCAAGCATAGAGTACATAAAACTAAAAAGAGAAAACCAGCAAAAAGTATAGCAAATGCAGAAACCAACAGCCAGCAATAAGCAACCATCCCCAAAAGAAAATAAGAAAAGTCAACCAACAAAATGATTTATCAAAAGTACAACACCAGTACAAAAATCAGCTTTCATCACAAGTAACTTGCACAAGCATCCAGCAAGCAACAAGTGCAAAGTTGAGCCATCAAATTTAATTGCAACTCACAAAATCAGTAGAAACATATCACTGAAAAATGAGCGAAAACCAACCAATATAAAAGGCAGCAATGTTGTTCGAGAGAGAGAGAGAGGGAAATTTTTTCAGCAAAAAAAACTATACAGAGATACGAAAAAAATCACAGCCACCCACACACCCCTTTCAAATTTTTGTTCACAAAATATACAAGCCACAAAAAAAACCATCATAAAACCCTAAAAAACCATCCATCAACAAATATACAAAAACTCAGTCATAAACCCAAACATCAAAAACCCTAGCTTGTTGTTTCATTATCATCTTCCTAAAGCCAAACCCTTTAGAGCCACAGAAAAGAGATAAAGAAGAAGATAATCATAAATAACTCACTCAGAAAATTGGTAAATATCTGAAATCCTTCTTCCTCCCTTCTCTCTTTTCCATTGGTGTTTCACTGTAAAAAAAATCACAACAGTCGATTAGTAAAGCTCAAAACGAAAATAAGAGAAATGATATAGAGAATGATACAAAGCGCTCGTGTCACAACGAAGAAGACGAAGAAGACATGACCATAAGGCCATGAAAGAGATGAAGGAGGCTTCGCTGCCTCTATTTTGTTTAGGGTTCACAAACCCTTTCCTTTGTTTGTTTACATTATAAGAGGTGAGTCTTGGGTCGGCCCGGTTCGGCCCAAGCCCACCATATATTTTTATTTTTTATATTATTATAATCAAACTAATGATAGGTTGAAGCATCTGGCTCGGTGGTAAGGGGTAAGGCATTGCAAACGCGAGGACGGGGGTTAGAGTCCCCCTAGGGCCATTTTGTTTCTTTGCACTATTTTGTTTAATTTTTTTAACATTTGTGTTGCTTTTTGGGCTTAAATTTCTTGGGCCCAGCACCCCATCTCACGCACCCCCCTTATTTCTCAACACCACGCATGCCCATTCATTGTTTTTTTTTTGTTCTATTTACAAAAATCCTTGTTGGGCTTAAACCAATCAAAAACTGTTTTTACTCATAAACCACCCAATCATTTTACACCCCCTAACTTATTTATTTTCATTTTATTTTTTTATTATTTTTTTATTATTAGTAGTAATAATATTATTATTATTATTAATAATAATAATAATAATAATAATAATAATAATAATAATAATAAAATCCCAAAAAATATTTTATTTAGTATTTATACTTAAATATACTTATTTTATTTTCTTACAATACAAAACAACCAAAAACATTTTCTTATACAAACTTAATTTCTTTTCTTAAATAATTTAAATAAACTTAGGTTTAATTTATTTAGAACTTAGGGTTTTCTTTAAATTAATTTTCGTAACTCTTTTCACAAAAAAAATCTAAAAATTACTTTCTTCAAATTAAACTATCTTCTTTGTTTTAGTCAATTATTTCCCTTTTAGATAATTAGGTTTAAAATAATTCTCTTAAACACAAATCCAAAACAAACAAAAAAACATTTTTCTCTTTCTTTATACATTACATTTATTTCCTTGTACATTATATTCATCTCATTTCTTGTACAATTATCCATTCAAATTCAATATGATTGTAATAGATAATTAGGATTTAATTTCTTAAAATCCCCACTTGTAAATTTGTATCCCCCATCCCCAAATATTGTAATAGCGTAGGATATTTACTTTCTGCAATTTATCGCTTTCATATAAATGCGAGTAAATTAGGGTTTGTATGGCAAGATAAAATCAACAAACCCTAATTCAAGATAAAACAATGCATGAAAAATAAACACTTGCACACTTACACCTCTAGGATTAACTCCACTTATTGCCTTAAGAAATAAATGGTCATAATATGCATGTGAGACGTCTTAGCGAAAACAATAAAAAACACAAGATCATAGTCACTTGATGACGCTACGAATGTTGCCTTAAAAATGATCTTAGTCCCTCGAGAGAAATGCTAAGATATCTCACAGCATTGCTATTCATGACCATACGATGACCCATGCCCATCCCTTTACATCCAAAGATAAGTCTACTTACCAATAAATAGTGAAATAGAAATATCAAAGGAAGAGAGAAATGAACAAAAGACTTTCGAGTAGGTAGAACGCTCTTAGTTGCTTGCTCACAATCCATCTTCAAAAACAAACATATTTTCAAACACACCAAACACTTTCAAAACATGAAATATTTTCAAAAGTCCATCACTTTGTATGCATTCTTATAGAGACGAGAATCATTACAAAGTTTTCCTAAACAAATGCACTTTTCAAAAATACTTCAAAATCCATCACAAACACATTTCAAATAAAGCAATTTCAAAAGTGATCTAGCAAGCAACTAAGAGCCGATAGATAACTATGGATGAAAAGGGTGCTAACACCTTCCCTTTTCATAACCTACCTGTTGTACCCCAAAATTTGTCCTCCCATTTTTCATAGAAGACACAACCCTAGGGTTTCTCAGATAATCAAGTTGGCTCAGAAATCGACCAGACAGATTCTCTTTTATGGCAGTAAACCAGTAATTGGGGTTTTTCTTGCAATTCTCAAAAGAAAATGAATTCTCAGAAATTCATTTGGTTTTCACAGGTCTTCATGCCTCCTTAAGTTTACTGGAAAGGTTAATGTTTATTCTCAGAGCATGGTTTGTTTGGGACAAGAGATGGAATTTAAGTCTGTCATTAGGGACGACCATGATTTTGATCCAGGTTAACCAGATGATTTGCGTCTTTTAAAACATTTGCTTGGTTAAGAAATAGAATATACAGTGCGTGTTTGTTTAGAATACAGTTGCAAGATTACAGAATTATTGGAATTTAAGTTATCAGATTGGAGCATTTTGTTTCAATTGTCTTGATTGGGCATTTCAAAAATCAAATAGGATGCGAGGAGAAATTACAAGTTATTGTTGGTAAAGAATTTCAATTGACACCAGAATATTTCATAAGACTTTCTCCAATTTTTCAAACATTGTTACAAAACAATTTGTTCTTTTAAATACTCTATGTTTTACAACTTATTGTATTTAAAAGATGAATTAGTACAATTGTTAGATACAGTACAAGAACAATTTCTCTAAATTACAAAGAAAATCTAAATGTTTGATTGGCCTAGAAGAATTAATCTATGCCTAAACTTGTCTGAAGATTGAAGTCGCATCCAATTCTTTTGTTTATCTCCAAAGACTTTTATGCTTGCCATATAGTTCTTGCCTTCTTTTCTTTGTCACGTCCAATTGTGCTCACATGAAAACAAAAGAAAGAAAAATAGTTAGTACAAATTATTTGGGCATGAGCAAGAATTTTCCAAAAAAAGAGAGGTAATCATCATTAAGGTTTGCAAGAATGGAATCAGAATGCCATTATTCATCACAATTTTATTTTTCTATTTTTGCAAATCACAAGAAGGTTTTCCTTCTTGGTTCACAAAAAGAAGGAAAAGAAATGCTATAAACTGTCCAACAAAATGCAAGCAAGTTGTCCAAACAAGAAGAAATGCTACAAAGTTGTCCAAACAAACAGAATGTTACAAAGCTGTCCAAACAAAAATGCGCAAACTGAAGCAAACAACAGCCTCAAAAGCCAAACAAATAGAATGCCCAAACAGCAGCGCAAATCAAACAGAATGCCCAAACAGCAGCGCAAATTGGACAAAACAACAAACAACATCAACAAAAACGAGGCAGCAATATAGCAAACAACAAACATCATCAATAAAAGCAGTGCAGCAGTACGGAAAAATAAATAGCTAAGTCAAACAAGCAAAAGCTTGTTCAAGAAGCATAAGTCATCATTTTCCATTTTCCTTTGCAAACTTTTCAGAATTTGAAAAAGGGGCAAAAAGCAATTTGCTTTCCTAATGTCATTGAGAGAGAAGAGAGGAAAGAAGTCACATAGGATATTGGAATATACAGTCCTGCTGCCCTGCCTGTCACAAGTTGCATAGAAGTTGCTAGAAAACAAAACTGCCACCAAAAAACCATAAGGACAATATGTTAAAATATTCAAAATTGTTGGCTTCCCACCATTTTGAATAGAGATAACAGAAGCAGGGCCAATATAACAATAGACACAACTCTCAAGTAAAAGATGGAGAAACATTATCAAACTCAAAAAAAAACTTGAACACGAGCATCCAACCTTGATAAACATGTCCAACCTCAAAAACCAACAAAAAATGCCTCAAACTGATAAACAAGCATCCAAAATGTCAAAACCTAAAACCTGAAACCAAGTATCAAGCTAAAAACACAGTAGCCATCCTCAAGAACCAAACCTGTAACAAACCTGTTAACCAACAACAAAAAACCACAAAAATTGTTAACCATTCAAACTGTAACCAAACCCAAAAAACTGCCAAACCATCAACACATCCAAAACCAAAGCTCCAAAGGCCTAAAACCAAAACAAAAAAACCAGTAAAAGCATCCCACCATCAACCAAACCTGCAACAGTTTCACAAGCTAAAAAAAACCAGAACACACAAGTCTCAAACCAAACCAGTAACAACAGCAAAAACAAGATCAATAACAAATCCACAAAACCAAAAACTCAAAAAGCCACAAGTCTCAAACCTGTAACAAGCTTAGAACAAATCTCAAAACAACAAAATTGTTAAAAAAATTTCAAACAGAACCCTCATCACAACGAAGACTTGCACTAAGCCTCCAAAAGCCACAAACATAAAAACACAGTAGCCATCACCAATCTCACCAAAACTATCGTCAAACCTCAAGAACCATCATTAAACAACCAAACCCAAAAAATCAGTAAAACATCAACCAACCTGAACCAAAGAAAATTCAAACACAGTAGCCAACAAAGAAAACCAACATCATCATCATTCAAAAGGAAACAAAAGAGTTACCAACGAGTGTGAAAACCCACGCCTTCAATCCTCATCTCTTCCCCCCCGTCTCCAGCCACCATGAAACACGAGCATCAACCTCGTCATTCCCTTCCTATTTCATCCAAAAAAATCTCCAACAGGTATGATATTTTCCTCTTTATCACAATCCCATATATTTTTCTTTGCATCTAAGGAATAAGGTTGATTAATAGAAAAGCATAAACAAGACAAAAAACAATGAAATCTTTTAAGCTTTAATAAGAACAAAATATCACCTTTTCGAGAAGATCTTTAGAAACTAGATCAGGGAGGCAAGAGATACGATTGTTCCGACAACAGAGAGTTGGGGACGAAGATCAGACGAACCGATTCCGTTGCTCTTAGGTTTTAATCCGAACTTAGGGTTTTCAAAAACGCGAATCATGGTGAGGTAAAGATGGAGAGAGAGAGATTTTGCTCGCGAAACTGGGATGGTTAGTGAGAGATTTAGAGGATGATACAGGGATGAGCGAAAGAGACGAAGCGGCGGCGCTGTGAACAAGGGGTCCAAGAAACCTAATTTTATTTTTGATCCCTTAAACAACATCTAAGTACAGTTTAAGGAGCTTGGGCTTTTTGTTTTCTGTTAGCCCCCTTAAGCCTATTCGTTTTACTGATCCACACCCCCCTCTGGCTTTGTTTTGTCACAACAAACACAACTATTTTCTTTTGGGCCTCTCCTCAAATCAAATTAAGCCCATACTTTCTTTAATTGGTTTTCTTCCCATTTTCTTTTCTTTGTAATACAATTGCTAATAAAACATAAAGTTTTTTTTATAGATTTAGGTCTTTTGTAAATAATTTTCATCACTTTCTTTTTCTTAATAAATTTTTGTTTTAGATTTAATCGATATAATAAAACACCAAAAATAATAATTTAGTTTATTTGTTTTCTTTAGATTTTACATAATTAATAAAATATAAAAAATAGAGATTTTAATTTAATCATTTATTTTTATTTTTTAGATTAGGTTTTACCTTCTTCTTTTTTTAAGTAAATATTTAGCATTTCATATTTTGTTAATATTATTTTCATGAATTATCATAGCTTTAATTAAATCGCACAAAATTCGATTTGGTTGTATTGTTTGATATTCAGACATTTCTATTCCATTTGGTTCATCCTCATTTGTAAAAATTGTACCCCCATTCGCGAATATTTTGTAATAGCGTAGAATTTCAATTCCCGCAATTTACTGTTTTCCATATACTGTATAGTAACTAGGCGTGTATGGCAAGATTCAAAAATCAATCGCTAGATGACCTAATCAAAAAATAAATTAACTTGAAACCAACACACTTTTTCACACGTGCATCTCTAGGGTAACTTCACTCGTTGCTTCGGAAATACAATCATGTCCCTCGAATATGAGACGCTCTAGCAATGACCCTTCAATAAAAAAAGATCGTAGTCCCTCGATGACCCTCGATGTTGCCTTCGATTAAAACGATCTCGTCCCTTACAAAAATTGCTAAAGCGTCTCACAAGTTGCCTTCAATGATTGTAAAATTGACCCACGCCTGTCCCTTCACATCCAACGATGGGGCTTCTTACCAAATCAATGGTAAGATAGCACCATTAAAAGGAAGAAGAAAAGAACAATTTAAGACCTTTCGAGTAGATAGATTCGCTCTTAATTACTCGCTTGCTCACTGTTGTACCCCAAAATTTGCCCTCCCATATTTCTCAAAATATTTCAAGAAAAATTCACAAGTCCAACCCGGCGCGTCATATTCAGGTATTCTTTCGCCAAAATATCTCTGATAACGTATTCTCAAATTCAGGTTCGGCTCAAGAGTCAATTCTTTAAAGAAGGTACCCGAATGTGTGAGTTTTCTCGAAGAAATATGGTGAAAAAAGTGTGCTGAAAGTGCAGTTTTTACGCGCTAAAAAATTCATAACTTGAAGATCGTGACTCGTTTTAAACCCGTTCCGGTGGCCAAAATTCCGTCTTGACATTATCTACGTTTTCATCTCTCACGGCTGGAAGCCAATTTCGATCAGAAGGTCTTCAAAAATGTGGATTTATCAAGTATTTTCATACAGAAAATTTGTGACAGAAGTTTATTTGCGTCATGTTCAGAAAATCATAACTTGGTCGATTTTCATCGTATCGAGCTGGTTCCGGCGCCAAAATTTCACAAATTGAGTTGGCTACAATTTCACAGAAGGTATTGAGTTCAAACGGTATTCAAAAGGCCTTCGTTTTTTGCTCAGAGTGCGTGACATGCTGAAAATCCTGAATGCTGAATATTATTTCATATGGGCCGAAACTTCGAAAATTCATAACTTGGTCAATTTTTATCGGATTGGACTCATATTTTTACACAAGGTCCCTGACTCATAGATCTATAACTTTGTTTCAAAAGTCGAGACCGGATTATGCTCCGATCAATACCAGTTTTTTATTGAAGAACGTGTCAGAGTCGACACTGGAGCCCAAAATAAGTTTGTCTGAGCTGAAACTTCAAAAATTCATAACTAATTCACCGTTTATCTGATTGAGCCGATTTTCGGACAGGAGTTAGTTATCGATGTCGGCTACATTTTGTTTTCACATTTCAACTTCAAAAATTGCACTTAAGTCCCTGCGATTTAGCCTGGAAAGTGACGAACTCAAGTGAACATTGGAGGCCCAATTGCACATTCAAAGCCCATTTTCTTTACCCCAATTTCCATTATATAATCACTTTCTTTTCACACAAACTAGGGAGGAGAGAAAAAGAGAGAAAAAACCTTGCCACAACACTGTTAGAATATCAAATTCTTTCAAGAACCCTAAAACCTTGAAATCCTTATTACAAATCCCTCTCTCACTACAAACAAGTCATCACAGTTACAAACCAACACCTCACTACTTCTTCAGTAAGGATAAGGCTGGCTTGATCTCCATGATCCAAAGGGCATAAAAGCATTCAGGTCACTAATTTTCCAGTAAGGGTAAGATTGATTTGATCTCCATGATCAAAAGGGTATAATCATTCATACATGTCATATTGTGCCTAAACATTAAATTTCTTCATATATTGGCTTTATTTGCATTTTATGATTTTATTTAATGTGTTCATGAGATTAAACACTACAGATTTAGACAGGATCCCATGCAGGTTCATTAAGGAACGTTGAGGCCAGAACACAAATGGCCAAAAGCCAAATGGCCAAAAAAGAACAACTTATGCATGACGAGACAAACATCCTGAGAAGATTAAGGAACGTTGAGGCCAGAACACAAATGGCCAAAAGCCAAAAGCCAAATGGCCAAAGTAGAACAACTTATGCATGAAACCCAATCCAATGGCCAAAGAATGCAGACCACGGTACTCAGGAGTCAATGAACACGCACGTGATGCCAGAAAGTCAAACAAGGCTTTTTGTCTAATGGGCCAAATTACTTCCAAAAAACCTCCTAAATGGGCCTGATATCCCCCACGGTTTGCATCAATTTTTAATTTTTAATTTGTTTTTCTTTCTTAATTCTATTAATTATTTTAATTGTTTTCTTTAATTTCATAAATTAATTTTCATAAATAAAAAAATCAGTAACTAAAATATGTTTAATTAATATTTAAATTAATTTATTTTGTAAATAAACTCTAACAATTAACTTAGTTAATTTAGGTTTTAAAACTTTAATATTTTCTTAAATTAATAAAATATGTAGAAATTAGGGTTTTTTAACCTTTTCATTTTTTTTAACAAATAATTTTCTCATTATTATTATTATTATTAATTACTAAATATTTTATAAATAAATATGTATATTAATTATTTAGTAAATTAGGTTAAACTTTAATATCTTTTCATTAATAATTAAAAGTAATTTAGAATTAGGATTTCATTTTAATTTTAATTTTCCTTATTTCATAAATACAAAAAAGTCTAAAAAACATTTCTTTCCTTTTATTAAATAAATAATTAACTTTCTTATTTCAATTTAATTTCAAAAGGGTCCAACGCCCTCGAACGTTCTATTTTTTATTCTTTCGCGTTATTCTTATTTTCCTTCCGAATATTATGTAACTGCTCAAGCCATGTAATAGTAATTAGGAATTTATTTATTTTCCGCATGTTTTATTAAAACGGGTCTTTGTTAATTTGGCGATGTATAGACCCGCGCCTTGTAATAGCGTAGGATTTTACTTTTCGCATTTAAATTTCCGCACTCTTAACTGCTAAACTTTGCATGAAAGAATGAATGGCCTAAATTAAAAACAATGCGTAGCTCACCAAATGCATGATCAAAGACAAATATTAACATGAAAACAACACACCAATTCACACACCACTCTTAGGGTACACCTCACTGTTGCCTTGCCTTCGAAACGTGGTCGTTGAGTATAGGACGTTTTAGTAAGTCCTTATGTACATAACATGATCCAGTTGCCTCGAAATGGTTGCCTCAGAATTAAAAAAGGATCAATGGCATAAGGGTAGCTTCTAAGGTGTCCTATTGTTGCTCTGGTGACCACACTGTCCCTAACAAACGAATTGACCCGAACACCTCCAACGGTGGTGCTACCTATCTCTCAATGGTGGGATGGCACTACCTTAAGGACATTTACACAGCCTAATTCCTTAGGGTAGGTGGATGACTCATAGATACTTGCTCTAATTCAAAACAAATCAAAACTTCTTTTCACACCGACACTTTCAAAAAAGCTTTCCAAAACAATTTTTCAAACACTCTTGAGGACTGATACAAGAGTCGATCTGAAATCTTTAAACGAAACTTTTTCAAACCCACTCATATTTTGAAAAACAAACACTTTTGAAAACACAAATGAGCAAGTATCTAAGAGCCCATGGATAACCATGGATAGAAAGGGTGCTAACACCTTCCCTTTCTATAAATCTACCTCCCGAACCGAGAAACTATCTCATAAGGAATTTTGCTGTGCTTTTGTCCTGTCCATGTTGGAGAAAATAAAAGACGGTGGCGACTCTTGCTTCCGCGACATTTCGCGAACCAGCGTTAAACAGTCAGTTCCAGATCCACCGATCATAGAACTGGCAACTCTGCTGGGGAGATTATTTTAAAGTGAGGTGTACCTTAGGACTAAGATCACTTGTGTTTTCAATTGTCTGAATTGTTTGCTTTAAATTGTGGGTACTGTCTTGGGAGTTCTATAGATCCTAACTCGGATCTGGGGATACCTTCTTAGAAAGTAGCAACAAGGCTGTGAGGGAACTGTGCGGGGTATACCGACATGGTTGAAGCAGTCTGCTACGTTGATGTGGCACTTTGGTGTATACCGGTAACCCTTGAGTCCAGTCAAGGAGAGTACGGGGCCGCCGCGTGGTGTCGTGAAGCATCAACTGACCTTATGAACCTTAATTGAACCATCTTGGCCTCTTTAGGGTAGTGAGATAACTGACTTTGGTGCAGTCCGAGGTTGGTTGATACTCGATACTACACTCAGTTGAGGGTTGTTTTCTTGAAATATTTCGGTCGCCAGTTCAGTGGCTAAATCGAAACGATGAACAATGAAAGCAATCCAATGATATTGGGACCCTTAGAACCCAGTTACTTTGATAGGACAGGTTTGAGCCCACCAACTTCAAGAGGGTAATACCCAGACCCCATGCTGGCCTAAACTCTAAGGGTTGTGGTGTGACTTGTGTGCTTTCATACTTGACTACTTGCATGCTTGTTATCTGACACTTGAGTTTCTTGCAGGTTTTGTTTATAGTCCTTAATTGGGACTCATAACAGGGTTTACCTACATTACCCCATGCATAGCATAACATCATACCATTGCATACATCCTACATAAGGACTAATCCATTTCAAGGATCTTAAGGGTTTGTGATGCAGGTCATGATGAATCAAACTGTCCAGCAAGGGGCAAAGGGGATTTATTTTCCTCCAGCCAAAACATGATAACTTGAGTCAGGGGCTATGACCCACTAGATATGGTGAGCCTTGACCCTTGAAGAAGGACTCTCAACAACATGAAGTTCCTTCCATCAAGCTACAAAATGCAAACTCTAACAAATTCCTTGTTTACCCCGCGAGATCCTTGAAAACATCGCATGCATACATACATATCATTGCATAACAGGTACCCTTTTCTACAGGTTGCTTACCTTCTTTGCTGTTTATTTCAGCAGTCTCATCATGAATCCGGAAACATCTACTGAGCAATCCATCCAGGCCCTCCAGGCCCAGAATGCCCAATTCCAAGAGTTGATCATGAGTTTGGCCCATGGGCAACAAGATCTGAAGACCCTGCTTTTGAAAAAGAAGAAGAAGAGGACGGTGTTGTTCAACCCTAGACGCAAATCTGGGAATGGATCACGAAATGAGGTTGAGCAGACCACCCCATTTGTTGGGAAAGACAATCCCCAAGAAAGGGAGGTTCCTAGTCCAGTGGTCTCCAACAACGAGACCGATTACAATGATGAGCAGTACCCTCCAGCTGAGGACAGGTATAAACAGTTGGAAGACCGGCTAAGTGCCATGGAGATACAAAAAGTGCCCGGTCTGGACTTCGAAGATCTAGGTCTGTCTTCTGGGGTAGTGATCCCGCAAAAATTCAAGGCACCTGCCTTTGCAAAGTACGACGGGGCATCCTGTCCAAAGCTGCATCTCAGGTCATACATGAGGAGGATCCAGCCCTACACGGCTGACAAGAACTTATGGATCCATTTCTTTCAGGAGAGTCTTTCAGGGACTCAGCTCGAGTGGTTCTATCAACTGAATGGAGCCAAGATCCGTACCTGAGAAGACTTAGCCACTGCATTTTACAAGCAATACCAGTACAATGCCGACCTTGCTCCCACGCGCACTCAGCTCCAGGGAATGTCTATGGGTACATGCGAGGGCTTTAAAGAGTATGCTCAAAAATGGAGGGACCTTGATGGAAGGGTACAACCACCTCTAACTGACCGCGAGCTTGTCGACATGTTCTTTGGGACCCTGTCTGGTCCATTCTTCAACCACCTGATTGGGAATTCTGCTGCTGGGTTTACAGATTTGGTCTTGACCGGGGAAAGAATAGAAGCTGGCATCAAGTCAGGGAAAATACAGAATGGTGACTCCTCGAACACTGAGAACAAACCATCCAAGAGAGAATCTAGTGATGTCTATGGCTCAAGAGGGCAGAATAGGTCCGAGCACCACCAAGATGTCAACGCGGTGGTTATTGCAAAACCGGCCGGCGCTCCTCAGCGTCATAATCAGCAAAGGGAAGAGAGACCCAAAAGGAAATTCACTCCCCTCGGCATGACCTTGTCACAGATATTACCACAGTTGCTGGAAACCAAGTTGGTAACTCTCATGGACCCTCCAAAGAATCCCAACAGGACGCCTTCAAGGTATAACCCCAACGTTCGCTGCGCTTATCATTCTGACAGCCCGGGGCATGCTACAGATGATTGTTGGACTTTGAGAAACAAGGTTCAGGATCTGATTGACGCAAAGGAAGTCCAGCTCGACTCTCCAGAGGCTCCCAATGTGACCACTGCTCCCCTGCCCAAACATGGCTAGGATTGGAAACTTTTGTTCATTTGAATGTTCAAGATTGTATTTTTCTTCGATTGTTCAAACATTTTATTTCATGTCAAACTTGGTTATTTCATTAATGCATTACACATGTCTGTTTTAAAGTAATTATTTCGTATTCACTATATGCAAACTGTTTTCATATTTTTGTGATGTCAACTCTTGATCTAAAATTCTAAGCCTCTTGAGGGAGGATGACGAAAACGATACCACAATCTACAGTATGCTTTTGAACAGACCCCGCTGATGAGGTACATGCATTGTTTCAATTCCTAGACACTGGAGTTATAAGGAAGATAATCCCTCGTCAACCCCTCTGAGCCAAAGAAGTTGGAGTTTTTTCTTTTTCGAAATTAAAACCCTTAATCATAACCTGGGGCAGGGTAGTTCTCTCAGTTGATCCAGGTTCACGATGAATGGCATCAAAGGAATCCTTACAAAACAAAAAAAGACAGCGATGGTTTCGAACAATCATAAAGACAGGCAGTCATTACTTCTCAAAATAAAAACCCATTAAGTCAAAACCTATGAAGGAGACTTACAAAACTGGGGCATCCCGCTGACTGTAATTCCAAAAAGGAAACAGCTCAGGCAAAAAACAGGGATAACAAAATCAAGAAAAAAAAGAGGTCATACAAACCCTCAACAAAAAAGGAAATGACTGCCCATTCAAAATAAATTGTTAATACCCGAACCATCACTGGTATATTAGAGCAAAAGACTCGAACAAGGTCTAACGCACGATCAACTGAGTTTAGGTTCGAAGAACATCACGAAGAGCGGGTGGGTACAAATAATTTGAGCCTTTATCCTTTGTTTCTTAAACCGTGAACCAGGCCACGTTATAACCCTCAAAAGTCCTAGCTGAAGCATGGGTTAGTACGGAGGCGTACTGTTACGAAAGGTATCCTGACTCCTTAAGGCTCGCTGTAAAATAACGAGTTTGACATCACAGTTTACAAAAGAACTCACTTGTTTTATTAAAAAAAACTGCATTTTCAAAAACTTCGAAACAGACATAAGCTTTTCATTTTTAACATAACTTTGTTTGCATATGACTTTTTGTTTGAACAGCATAGAAATTCGCACGACGAATGCCTAATGAACAAAAGCACCTCCAATCAAGAGGCATGGCCTGATCATTGTCCATCATCTGGGGCAGTCCAGTCAAGATTCAAGGAATCTCTCAAGATGCCAAACAGCCAGGGGCAAACCTCCGCCTGAGCCACTTGGGGCATTGGACATGAATTCCCAGCAACAAATCTTGCATGACCAAACATCTTCTGGTAGTGTGGCAACACAATAACAGGGGCACCTCCCTACATCCTGAGAGCATGGACATAGTCGGAAAAAATACTACGCATAATCAAAGACCCGCTAGGTTGACACACCTAGGCAAAAATAAGGGCTTCCCGGCGAACCAAAAGGGTTCGGGCAAAAATAAGGGATGAATATGAAAAAATCTGTACACCCGGCAAGTCGAAAACCTGAAAAGGCGGCTTGGGCAAAAAATGGGTATCCCGGTGGACTGAAAACCCGAAAGGGCGGTCCAGGCAAAAATTAGGGATCAAAGCGTACGACTATGTCCTGTCATCTCGTCACTTGCCTACCAGAAGAAGATTTGTCAATTGGCAGTCATCAAACACCTTCACAGGTACCTTCTTCTCCAACAGAAACTGGGGCAATAATGAGTTGTCTAAATGATCCGGTTGCCCTGTCCACCGAAGTGCCAAGGTAAGTTCAGCTAAAGAACACGACTAAGATACCTTCAGTCCCTGCAGAGTACGAATGCTCCCCCGACTTTATTCAGAAGGTTATTTCCCCACCAGGATATAACTGAGTTATCCTCAGCCAATAACCACGGAAAGATCGTTCTCGGCGAGGTTCGTCCTATCCCCAGCGGAGTTATCATCAGCACCTCAGCAAAGTGCCTCTCTTTCCCCACAGAGTTATCTCCCCGCAGAGCAATCTATTCACCAAGTTTATTCCCCAACGGAGTCATCTTCTCCTACTGGTTTATTCTTGCAATCATCGTCCCTCAGCGGAAACAAAGAACCCTACTCTTCAAGATCAGCCCAGGATTCAGCGAACTTCCCGGCATTCGTCAAGGACTTATTTTCCTAGACGGAGATACATTCAAAAACATTATATTATCATAAACATGACACATCCATCATGTCATATAATCTCATTTATGTCAAGAACATCACTTCTTGATCCATATCATGCATTGCATATGACTGACCTTTACCTTTCAGGAAGGATACAGTTAAATGATCAACTATGTCGAAGTAGACAAATTCAGTCCAAAAAGACAAATTCAGTCAAAGAAGACAAGTCCAGTTAAAATTACTTCCACCCGTCGTTATAGACACCCGTCGTTATAGACACTCGTCGTCATAGACACTCGTCGCTATAGACACTCGTCGTTATAGACACTCGTCGTTATAGACACTCGTCATTATAGACACCCGTCGTTATAGACACTCGTCGTTATAGACACCCGTCGTTATAGACACTCGTCGTCATAGACACTCGTCGCTATCGACACTCATCGTTATAGACACTCGTCGTCATAGACACTCGTCGTCATAGACACTCGTCGTCATAGACACTCGTCGTCATAGACACTCGTCGTTATAGACACTCGTCGCTATAGACACTCGTCGCTATAGACACTCGTCGCTATAGACACTCGTCGTTATAGACACTCGTCGTCATAGACACTCGTCGTCATAGACACTCGTCGTCATAGACACTCGTCGTCATAGACACTCGTCGTCATAGACACTCGTCGTTATAGACACTCGTCGCTATAGACACTCGTCGCTATAGACACTCGTTGCTATAGACACTCGTCGTTATAGACACTCGTCGTCATAGACATTCGTCGTCATAGACACTCGTCGTTATAGACACTCATCGTTATAGACACTCGTCGTTATAGACACTCGTCGTTATAGACACTCGTCGCTATAGACACTCGTCGCTATAGACACTCGTTGTTATAGACACTCGTCGTCATAGACACTCGTCGTCATAGACACTCGTTGTCATAGACGCTCGTCGTCATAGACACTCGTCGTTATAGACACTCGTCGTTATAGACACTCGTCGTTATAGACACTCGTCGTTATAGACACTCGTCGTTATAGACGCTCGTCGTTATAGACGCTCGTCGTTATAGACAGTGTCATAGACACTCGTCGTCATAGACACTCGTCGTCATAGACACTCGTCGTCATAGACACTCGTCGTTATAGACACTCGTCGTTATAGACACTCGTCGTTATAGACACTCGTCGTTATAGACGCTCGTCGTTATAGACGCTCGTCGTTATAGACGCTCGTCGTTATAGACACTCGTCGTTATAGACGCTCGTCGTTATAGACGCTCGTCTTTATAGACGCTCGTCGTTATAGACGCTCGTTGTTATAGACACTCGTCGTTATAGACACTCGTCGTTATAGACACTCGTCGTTATAGACACTCGTCGTTTTAGACACTCGTCGTTTTAGACACTCGTCGTTATAGACACTCGTCGTTATAGACACTCGTCGTTATAGACACTCGTCATTATAGACACCCGTCGTTATAGACACCCGTCGTTATAGACACCCGTCGTTATAGACACTCATCGTCATAGACACTCGTCGTTATAGACACCCGTCGATAAAGACCACCCGTCCATGGAAATAACCTGTTAGTAGAGACAACTCACCAACCTTCCTGAATTCCAGACTCGATTCCTGTATCCGGCCAGGGCACGTCTGAAGAGTTCGAAGATCCGATTCCTGTATCTCGCCAGGGTGTATCTGTTGACGACTAACATTACCAGACTCGATTCCTGTATCTTGCCAGGGCACGTCTGAAGAGTTCGAAGATCTGATTCCTGTATCTTGCCAGGGTGTATCTGTTGACGACTAATATTCTTCGGACTCGATTCCTGTATCCTGCCAGGGCATGTCTGAAGAGTTTAAAGATTCGATTCCTGTATCCAGCCAGGGCACATCTACGTAAAGAGTTTGAAGATCAACTCCTGTAACAGGCCAGGTAATTATTTTTCTTTCTCAGGTACGCAAGTTCTCGCTAAGGAATCTCTTACGCGATCGACACCTAGGTGGCGTCTATAAGCCCATTCCCGACAAGGTACTATCATACTTCCAGATGGCATCTATAAGCCCATCTCCACATACCTACAGTCTCCAAATGGCATCTGTAAGCCCATTCCCTGCATCACTCTGCTGACATTCTACTATGTGAGTGCAAATTTCTGGGCACTCTAGTGTTCAATCATCTTCCACCTTCAGATTACGAAAGGCACGCCAGCCAATCTACATCCTCATGTCTAAGAAGATTGAACAAGGGCAACTGTTGTACCCCAAAATTTGCCCTCCCATATTTCTCAAAATATTTCAAGAAAAATTCACAAGTCCAACCCGGCGCGTCATATTCAGGTATTCTTTCGCCAAGATATCTCTGATAACGTATTCTCAAATTCAGGTTCGGCTCAAGAGTCAATTCTTTAAAGAAGGTATCCGAATGTGTGAGTTTTCTCGAAGAAATATGGTGAAAAAGTGTGCTGAAAGTGCAGTTTTTACGCGCTAAAAAATTCATAACTTGAAGATCGTGGCTCGTTTTGAACCCGTTCCGGTGGCCAAAATTCCGTCTTGACATTATCTACGTTTTCATCTCTCACGGCTGGAAGCCAATTTCGATCAGAAGGTCTTCAAAAATATGGATTTATCAAGTATTTTCATACAGAAAATTTGTGACAGAAGTTTATTTGCGTCATGTTCAGAAAATCATAACTTGGTCGATTTTCATCGTATCGAGCTGGTTCCGGCGCCAAAATTTCACAAATTGAGTTGGCTACATTTTCACATGAGGTATCGAGTTTGAACGGTGTTCAAAAGGCCTTCATTTTTTGCTCAGAGTGTGTGACACGCCGAAAATCCTGAATGCTGAATATTATTTCATTTGGGCCGAAACTTCGAAAATTCATAACTCGGTCAATTTTTATCGGATTGGGCTCATATTTTTACACAAGGTCACTGACTCATAGATCTACAACTTTTCTTCAAAAGTCGAGACCGTATTATGCTCTGATCAATACCAGTTTTTTATTGAAAAACGTGTCAGAGTCGACACTGGAGCCCAAAATAAGTTTGTCTAAGCTGAAACTTCAAAAATTCATAACTAATTCACCGTTTATCCGATTGAGCCGATTTTCGGACAGGAGTTAGTTCTTGATGTCGGCTACATTTTGTTTTCACATTTCAACTTCAAAAATTGCACTTAAATCTCTGCGATTTAACCTGGAAAGTGACGAACTCAAGTAAAGATTGGAGGCCCAATTGCACATTCAAAGCCCATTTTCTTTACCCTAATTTCCATTATATAATCACCTTCTTTTCACACAAACCAGGGAAGAGAAAAAAAAAGAGAGAAAAAACCTTGCCACAACACAGTTAGAATATCAAATTCTTTCAAGAACCCTAAAACCTTGAAATCCTTATTACAAATCCCTCTCTCACTACAAACAAGCCATCACAGTTACAAACCAACACCTCACTACTTCTTCAGTAAGGATAAGGCTGGCTTGATCTCCATGATCCAAAGGACATAAAAGCATTCAGGTCACTAATTTTCCAGTAAGGGTAAGATTGATTTGATCTCCATGATCAAAAGGGTATAATCATTCATACATGTCATATTGTGCCTAAACATTAAATTTCTTCATATATTGGCTTTATTTGTATTTTATGATTTTATTTAATGTGTTCATGAGATCAACACTGCAGATTTAGACAGGATCCCATGCAGGTTCATTAAGGAACGTTGAGGCCAAAACACAAATGGCCAAAAGCCAAATGGCCAAAAAAGAACAACTTATGCATGACGAGACAGACATCCTGAGAAGATTAAGGAACGTTGAGGCCAGAACACAAATGGCCAAAATCCAAAAGCCAAAAGCCAAATGGCCAAAGTAGAACAACTTATGCATGAAACTCAATCCAATGGCCAAAGAATGCAGACCACGGTACTCAGGAGTCAATGAACACGCACGTGATGCCAGAAAGTCAAACAAGGCTTTTTGTCTAATGGGCCAAATTACTTCCAAAAAACCTCCTAAATGGGCCTGATATCCCCCACGGTTTGCATCAATTTTTAATTTTTAATTTGTTTTTCTTTCTTAATTCTATTAATTATTTTAATTGTTTTCTTTAATTTCATAAATTAATTTTCATAAATAAAAAAATCAGTAACTAAAATATGTTTAATTAATATTTAAATTAATTTATTTTGTAAATAAACTCTAACAATTAACTTAGTTAATTTAGGTTTTAAAACTTTAATATTTTCTTAAATTAATAAAATATGTAGAAATTAGGGTTTTTTAACCTTTTCATTTTTTTAACAAATAATTTTCTCATTATTATTATTATTATTAATTACTAAATATTTTATAAATAAATATGTATATTAATTATTTAGTAAATTAGGTTAAACTTTAATATCTTTTCATTAATAATTAAAAGTAATTTAGAATTAGGATTTCATTTTAATTTTAATTTTCCTTATTTCATAAATACAAAAAAGTCTAAAAAACATTTCTTTCCTTTTATTAAATAAATAATTAACTTTCTTATTTCAATTTAATTTCAAAAGGGTCCAACGCCCTCGAACGTTCTATTTTTTATTCTTTCGCGTTATTCTTATTTTCCTTCCGAATATTATGTAACTGCTCAAGCCATGTAATAGTAATTAGGAATTTATTTATTTTCCGCATGTTTTATTAAAACGGGTCTTTGTTAATTTGGCGATGTATAGACCCGCGCCTTGTAATAGCGTAGGATTTTACTTTTCGCATTTAAATTTCCGCACTCTTAACTGCTAAACTTTGCATGAAAGAATGAATGGCCTAAATTAAAAACAATGCGTAGCTCACCAAATGCATGATCAAAGACAAATATTAACATGAAAACAACACACCAATTCACACACCACTCTTAGGGTACACCTCACTGTTGCCTTGCCTTCGAAACGTGGTCGTTGAGTATAGGACGTTTTAGTAAGTCCTTATGTACATAACATGATCCAGTTGCCTCGAAATGGTTGCCTCAGAATTAAAAAAGGATCAATGGCATAAGGGTAGCTTCTAAGGTGTCCTATTGTTGCTCTGGTGACCACACTGTCCCTAACAAACGAATTGACCCGAACACCTCCAACGGTGGTGCTACCTATCTCTCAATGGTGGGATGGCACTACCTTAAGGACATTTACACAGCCTAATTCCTTAGGGTAGGTGGATGACTCATAGATACTTGCTCTAATTCAAAACAAATCAAAACTTCTTTTCACACCGACACTTTCAAAAAATCTTTCCAAAACAATTTTTCAAACACTCTTGAGGACTGATACAAGAGTCGATCTGAAATCTTTAAACGAAACTTTTTCAAACCCACTCACACTTTGAAAAGCAAACACTTTTGAAAACACAAATGAGTAAGTATCTAAGAGCCCATGGATAACCATGGATAGAAAGGGTGCTAACACCTTCCCTTTCTATAAATCTACCTCCCGAACCGAGAAACTATCTCATAAGGAATTTTGCTGTGCTTTTGTCCTGTCCATGTTGGAGAAAATAAAAGACGGTGGCGACCCTTGCTTCCGCGACATTTCGCGAACCAGCGTTAAACAGTCAGTTCCAGATCCACCGATCACACTCACAATAAAAACTTTTCACACCTACACTTTCATTTCAAAACATCTTCAAAAAGACAAAAACATTTTGTATACGTTCTTATAGAGACGAGAACCATTGCAAAACATCTTTTCAAAACACTTTTCGAAACACGATTCACAAACACATCTTTGAACCATTTTTCGAAAACAAAACTTTGTATAAGTTCTTATAGAGACGAGAACCATTACAAAGAGATTTTTTCCAAAATACTTTCAAAGCCCACACCACAAGCACACTATCAAATGAAAGCAAGTGATCTAAACGAGTAACTAAGAGCCCATGGAAAACCATGGATGAAAAGGGTGTTAATACCTTCCCTTTTCATAATCTACCCCCCGAACCCGAGAAATAATCTCGAAAGGTCTTTCCTGTACTTTTTACCTTTCCTTTTGGATAAAAGAAAAGTCGGTGGCGACTCTTGCTAACCGCACAAGTGCGATCGAAACACAAAACATCAAGTCAGTTCTCCCACCGTATCACAGAACTGGCGACTCTGATGGGGATAATTTAAAAGTGGGGTTACCTTAGGGATAAATCAATTTTAATCGCTTTCATTATTTGATTTGCATGCTTTATATTCAGTTTTTTGTATTGGGCTTGCTTTGATCTTCCACCCGAATTTGGGGCACCTTTGTAGGTAAATAACAATAGATTGTGGAGACTGTATGGCGTAGACCGATATGGTTAAAACAATGGCTATGTTAGTGTGACGCATTTGTGGGTACCGGTATCCCTCGTGGTGAATCGATGAGAATAAGGGGCCGCTGAGTGGCGTTGCGAAGCACTAATTAACCTTAGAACCCTAATTGAACAAACTTAGCCATTAGGACGTAGTGAGGTAACCGGTTTCGGTGTAAAGCTGAAAATTGGTTGACACTCGATACTACACTCATTGAGGCTAGACTTTTGGGATATCTCGGCCGCAAGAAAAGATTGATTGTGCTGAGATAATGCCTAAGAGAAAGGTCAGTGATATTGAGATCCTTTAGAACCCGATCATTATTTCTAGGACAGGTTGAGCCAACTAAAACTTCAAGAGGGTACTTACCTACAAACTCATGCAAGCCTGCAACATAGGGATTTGTTTGTTGTGTGTGTATATGTTTCCTTGTACATAAACATTATAAACATCATCAACATCATATGCATGCTCACTAACCATTTCAAGGATTTAGAAATTTATCTTTGTTTTTGTTTTGTAGGAAATGAATTCTCTCCGAAGAAACACCATCTGAATCAGCTTTGTAAAAGCACATCCTCAACTTCAAGAGCTAGCCTCAAGAGTGCCCGAGGATTCTCCTTTTACCAAGAAGTATAGTTGACTCCTCAACATGGATACATCCAACTTCCAAGAAGAGATGATGTGTGTACTATTCCAATTCTTTGATCCCGTACATCATTGTTTCACTTTTCCAGACTATCAGTTGGTACCTACATTGGAAGAGTTCTCTCTACTCTTAGGGGTGTCCGTGCTTAATCAAATACCTCTCACCGGTCTAGAAGGGATTCCAAAACCTGAAGTCATCGCCGAAGCTTTACATGTGAAGAGGGCCGACGTTACAGCCAATTGGGAGACAAGAAGTGGGGTTAAAGGATTTTTAGCTAAGTTTCTGTTGGAAAAAGCTCGTTCATTCTGGGATGACATGGATTTCTAAGCTTTAGAAGACGTGCTAGCTCTCCTCATTTATGGTTTGGTTCTGTTTCCTAATTCGGACCAATTCATAGACGTTAATGCCATCAAAGTCTTTCTCTCTCGCAATCCTATGCCCACCTTGCTAAGAGACATCTTGCATTGCCTTCATACCTGTACCATGAAGAAAAGATGTACCCTTTTGTGTTGTATTCCCCTACTCGCTAAGTGGTTCACTTCACACCTACCTCAGTCAACACTGAAGAACGAGCAAAGATTGACTTGGTCTCAAAGGATGATGTCTCTCACTCACTCTGATATCTGTTGGTGCTCAAGATCTTTGGAAGATATCTCTATTATTGACCGTTGTGGGGAGTTTCCTAATGTACCTCTGCTTGGTATTAGGGGAGGTATCACCTGCAACCCGTGTTTAGCTCTTCGGCAATTTGGGTATGCCAGAAGAGACGGCCCTCATTAGATGCTCGTCCGAGGTCTAGTTTTCGACTACGACAAAGAAGACCAAGGTTACCACTAGAGGTTTACACGTGCTTGGGAAATGGTGAACAAAGTGGACAGTAGGACTTTGGGACATAAAAACTCTATCCCTCTCGAGCCTTACCTTAAGTGGGTACGGGCTCGTACCCAGAGTCTCTTAATGCCTTACCCTTCCATCCTTCCTATCATCATTGAGCCTGTTATTGAAGGAGACGTCCCGTACACCATTCTTCATCCTGACATGCCTACCTCTCTCGAAGACCTGCAGAAAGCCTGAATTCAGTTGAAGGAAGAGCGAGACACCTTTGAAACCCAGTACTACGCCAACGAAAAGAAGGTTATGGAGCTCACCAAACTGCTTCATGAAGAGAAGAATATGAATACCTACATTGCTCCGAAAAGGATGTGTTCGGTCTTTTTGTCTTAGGAGTTTTTGATGTATTTTGTTTCTTTCTTTGTAAGCCCAAAGAGGCATGATGTATTCAAACTTGGTTTTATTTAATATGACGTGTGTTCTTTTTGGTTTGAACAAATTTAAATCTTCTAAATTTCCTTGAAATCATTTGCATATCGCATCTTCATTCATCATGACATCATACAGGTTTCTCATAACAGGTCGCCTTATCCTTCTACTGTTTATTTCAGCGAGATGGATGTTGAACAGACTGTGAAAGATCTTCAGGCGCAGAATTCCCAGTTTCAACAAATGCTCATGGCTCTGACAAAAGGGCAAGAGGAGTTAAAGACTCTGCTAGTCAAAGAGAAGAAGAAGAAGACGAAGAAACCAACTGAGGTTATGATTATGGGAAGAAGGTTTAAAGGAAATACCAGGCGAACCTTGGATTTTGCAACATCGTCGGGTGAAGGAGATAACCGAGGGGCCGAGACCCAGGAAGTGAACAACGACCCAACATCCGAAGGAGAGGAAGAGCCTGATTACTCTGAGGAGCAATATCCTCCTGTTGATGATAAATACAAACAGCTAGAGGATCGTTTGAACGCCATGGAGATTCAGAGAGTGCCCGGTTTAGACTTTGAAGAATTAAGACTCATCTCATGGGTTGTCATCCCACAGAAATTCAAGGTCCCAACCTTCGCTAAGTATGATGGTATCTCTTGCCCAAAACTACATCTGAGGTCATATGTCAGAAAGATTCATCCCCACACGGCTGACAAAAATCTGTGGGTGCATTTATTCCAAGAAAGCTTATCAGGGACTCAGTTGGATTGGTTCTACCAATTAGAAGGGTCCAATGTCCGTAATTGGGAAGAGTTGGCTTCCGCTTTGTACAAATAGTATCAGTACAATGCTGATTTGGCCTCGACTAGGACACAGTTACAGAGTATGTCTATGGGAACAAATGAGGGTTTCAAAACCTGTGCTAAAAAATGGAGGGATCTCGCAGGCAGAGTCCAGCCCCCTCTATCCAACAAAGAATTAGTGGATATGTTCCTTAGCACCTTGCCAGGTCCATTTTTCAATCACCTGATTGGGAGTTCTTCATCTGGGTTTATCGAATTAAACATGACTGGCGAAAGGGTGGAAGTCAGTATAAGAAGCGGGAAAATTCAGAAAGACACATTTGCCTCTACTGTTGTTAAAAAGCCCTTCACAGGAAAGAAGGAAGTGTTTGCTGTCTATACACAGAGGAATCAGGGAAGAATCGAGCGCCGACCAACGGTGGGGGCCATTATGATTCAAAAGCCTGCATCAGATCAACCGAGAAACAATCAACCGATAAATAATCAGCAAAGGGTGGAAAGGCCAGTGCGGCAATTTACCAAGATTAACATGACTCCCGCTCAAGTCCTACCACATATTCTGAAGTTGAATCTGGCCATGCTAAAAGAGGCCCCTAAAAATCCTAATACTGCTTCTCCACACTACCATCCGAATGCCAGGTACGCATACCATTCTGAAAGTCCAGGGCACGACACCGACAACTGTTGGGCTCTGAAGAACAAGATTCAAGATCTGATAGACGCAAAGGAAGTTAAATTTGAAGCGCCTGAGAAACCGAATGTTATCTCCGCTCTGATGCCTAGGCATGGACGCAATGCCAGTGCTGTTGAGCAAGACTTATTTGTTGACGCCGTGGATGAATTATTGACTCCGCTCTCGACCATCAAGTTGAATTTGTTAAAGGCTGGGGTGTTCCCAGGTTGTGACAAAGATTTCCATATTTGCCTATCCGCACCATTTGACTGCCCTCTATTGAAGAAAGGTATCCAACAACTGATTAATAATCAAGAAATCTTGTTTGAGAAAGCTCATGTTTCACCCATTCCAGTTCCAAAAGTTTCAATAATAACCATATACGCCAATCCTTCCAGGGTTCCTAAAAAACCTGTTAGGATTACATCTGCTCCAGTGACTACTCCATTGGAGATAACAATGCCCGAGCCAACCCCATACAAATCAGATAAAACGGTACCATGGAACTATGGTGGAGAAATCTACTACCATGGTGTCAAACAGATTGAACAGACTGCCAAAGAGGAAAACTCCGAAGAGGACAATTCCGACATCAATAACATTGTCAGAACAAGCAAGGTTACCCGTAGTGGAAGAATCTTCTCTCCAGAGATTTCTCCTCCAACAGCAGTCTTTGGACCCGTGGCCATTCCGAAGATTACCTCTACACTAGCGATTGTACCTACAAGTGTACCAACCAACAAAGAAGACAATACAATTCCTATCCCTACTGAGAATAAAGGAAAGAACGTTCAAGAGGAGCATGTCCTGACGAAGGCTCAATCACTAGTTATTCCTGAGACATCCAAGAAGGAGATGGAAGGAATCCTGAGGATCATTAAGAAGAGTGATTATGATGTGGTAGAACAACTGGGGCAGACCCCCTCCAAAATCTCTATGTTAGCATTGTTGTTGTGCTCTGAGGCGCATGCTAAAGCTTTGGTAAAATTTTTGAAGACGGCTCATGTACCGCAAGAGACGTCCAAGGATCAATTCCAAGAGTGTATGGCCAGTCTGACAACTGACAATGGTCTGGGTTTCTCCGATGCTGACTTAACCTCCAAAGGGAGAAAACACAACGATGCACTAGATGTCTCGGTGGAGTGTAGGGGGACGACCTTAGCCCATGTCTTGGTTGATACTGGATCGTCTTTAAATGTCTTGCCGAAGAAAGCCTTGGATAGGATGGATTGTGAGGGGTTGAATTTAAAACCCAGCAATATAATTGTGAGAGCATTCGACGGCTCTAAAAGGATGGTCCATGGGGAGGTGGACATCCCGATCAAGGTGGGAACTCAGACGTTCAATTCAACATTCTATGTGATGGACATCCGTCCTTCCTACTCTTGTCTGTTGGGACGCCCCTGGATCTACAACGCTGGTGCTGTCACCTCCACTTTGCATCAGATGCTCAAGTACCTTGTCCAAGGGAAGATCATAATTGTCCATGGGGAAGAGGAGTATATGATTAGTCATCTAAATTCCTTCCGTTATGTGGAGTTAGATGGCGAGTTCATTGAGACCCCTTTCCAACATTTTGAAGAAGTCTTTCCAAAAATAGCGGCGACCAAGGCGATATCCTCAACTCCCGTGATCACAAGACCTCCATCTCGGATGCAAAGGCAGCAGTGGAAGACAGCAGATCCACCATCTGGGGACAACTACCAAACATTCCCTACAAATCAGACAAGTTTGTCTTAGGGTTCACCTCGACTGCTCTGAAGGTCGTGCGCCACGCCCGTGCCAAAGGGCCACCTGTGAAGATCAGTCACCAAGGGGTTAATGCACTAGAGGACAATGAAGAAGAGGGAAGCTTGGAAGACTGAATATTTCCTACTGTCAGTGGAGGAATGTGCAACTGGGAAGCCAAAGACTTTGTTCTGATTACTTTCATACCGCAGTAATTTATCTTTTACATTTCTGTTGGACTGTAATAATTCACAAACAATTCGTACTTTTTCAACCTTGTGTCTTACCCAAGGCACAATGGTCCATTTGTAAGGGTTATTATTTCATTTTCATATGTCATTTCAATGAATCATGGACGTTTTTTCATATATAAACCTTTTGTGCTCACTGTCTTTCTTTTTACATTTTGTTGTTTTAAGATGGCTATACCCTTACACACACCCACACTCACAAATGCAGGTACCCTTCCATTCTGGATCCCATGGGTAACCATACTGCTATAGCCTTCCGTGACTCTAAAGATCTGATCTACCAAGCCGAATACGAAGGTGGGGAAGATTATGAGGTGCTAGGGGAATTGGATAGACTTCTACAACAAGAGGAAAGGGCTATTCTGCCTCATGAGGAGTTGTTGGATACAATCGACTTGGGTACTGAGGAAGATAGAAAGGAAATCAGAGTGGGTGCCAATCTAGAGCCGAGTGTCAAGGAGCGCTTAATTCAGCTGTTGCATGATTATGTTGAGATCTTTTCCTGGTCATACGAAGATATGTCGGGACTCGATACAAACATTATGGTACACCGTCTACCCACTAGAGAAGACTGTCCACCAGTGAAAGTCCGTTGCATGAGACCTGACATGTCAGAGAATATCAAATCAGAAGTTATGAAGTAGTTTAATGTTGGATTTCTGGCTGTTACTTCCTATCCACAATGGGTTGCTAACATAGTTCCCGTGCCTAAAAAGGATGGCAAAGTGAGAATGTGCGTGGATTATAGAGACTTAAATAGGGTCAGCCCTAAAGATGATTTTCCACTTCCATACATCAACATCCTGGTTGACAATACAGCCCAGCACAAAGTATTTTCTTTCATGGACAGATTCTCAGGCTATAACAAGATCAAAATGGCACCTGAGGACATGGAGAAAACTACTTTTGTTATACAATGGGGTACATTCTACTACAAAGTGATGTCATTCGGACTGAAGAATGTCGGGGCTGAAATTCTGGCTACAGATACTCAATGTCACGTCCAATGTTATGACACCGTATCTGACTTACTATATGACAGTAAATACAAAAGCAGTAAATAACACAGTCAATTGTTTACCCAGTTCAGTGTGCAACAACACCTACTCTGGGGGCTACCAAGCCAGGGAGAGAATCCACTATAAGAGATGTTAATTCAGGAATAAACCAACCAGTTTATCTCCTTCACTTAAGACCTACCCAATGCAATTCTAATCTAAGTACAACTTAAACCTGAGTTCCTACTCACTCCCCCTCAATCACAGCAGTGATACATAAATCAATTTGACTTGAGAATTGATGAAGACACTCTTCAAAACACACACTTGATTAAGCTTCACAGCTTTTTAATCAAGTAACACAATCACTCGTGCTTCACAGCTTTGAGTGATGTACACAACTAACTTGACTCTGCTTCACAGCTTTAGTCAAGTAACATTCAAACACTCTTGCTTCAAAGCTTTGAGTGCTACACAACCCTTACAATTGAAACCTATTCCAAGGCACTTATCACAATGATAATTGCTTGGAGTACAATAAACAAATCTATACAGATTACAAAATTGATCTTCTAATCAATCAGCAGGGATCTCTTCAAAAACCGCAGCTCTGTTGAATATATAGCAGCTGCAACTTCAGTTAGGGTTTCCAAAAACCTAGGGTTGATTCCGTTTGACCTAAAGACCAGGTCACAGTACTTTGTTGATCAGGTTAGGATTGAGCTAGGTTACTCCTCAGAAAACGCAGGATTCTGTTTAGAGGGGACTGAGTTATTTCCTGAAAAAACTCAGACTTATCCAATCCTGCAATCCTGTTAGTTCAGAACAGGATGTCATAACATCTGTTATGACATCTGAGAAAACCTGTCTACTGATTAGCAAAATGTGATCATTTTGCAAACATGCTCAGATACACACTTCTAAACATCAGTATTTGAATTACAATATTTTTCTGCACATGTACCTATTGAGTTAGTACAACCTGAACTAGAATGTTATGACATCAGTCATGACATTCACACATACACTTGGAATTTACCAAAAATGCAAGCCAATACCTAAACACCTACAAACTCCCCCTTTGGCAGATTTTTGGCTAAAGTTCCTAAACAATCAGAGATAGATAGATAGCAGCAGAAAGAAGTGACAGCAGAAAAATATAGTGTCAAGTACTAATTAAGCAGTGCCAAAATATTCTCCCCCACTTTAGCCACAAATGGGCCAAAGATACATGTTCATAAAGTTATACAGTGATCCAAAACAAAAATAATGAGATCAGCATCTGACAACAGCAGAACACACTTCAGCAACACCACCAAGCATCAACCTTCAAGCACTGTCATCAGACTCAGAGAATTCAGTCTTCTTTCTTTTCTTGTGAGCAATGTCAGCATTTTTCTCTTTGTTTGATGTCTCAACATTCTTAGAGACATTTGGATTTGTTTCAGCATTTGAGTTTTCTTGGTTCAGAGGAACAGAAATGCCAGGAACTGAGTGGTTCTCGTTCAGAATTCGGGAAACAATTTTTGCTATTGCTTGATTAACATAGGCTGTCCCTTCCCTATTTGCAATTTCAGGGGGAACTGAAGAGGAAGGATGAGATGGATTACCTGTATGTCTTGTTCTCAACTCTTTGGCCTTGGTGGGGTTAGTTCTATGAGAACAGATCTCCAGAACATCAGAGTCCAGACAGGAAGAGATTGTCCCGGAATCTTGATCAGAGGAAGAGGTTGAGATGGTCGTATTGGATGATGATGGCGTTTGAGACATTTTGTCAGTTTTGAAGGACCAACAGCAAATGAGAAGAAATTCCTGATTGATGAGAAGACGAGAGAGGAACAAAGCAAGGGAGTGCCTATTCAACTTCTTAAAAGAGTTGTAGGAAATGAGAAAATACAATTTTAAACCAATCAGAACAGGCATAAGTCCTTTGGTCTTTGTTTTAAGCAAAATTAATTGCTACAATTCCTCATGTTGGCAAATACCCAGCTTACCCCTTAAGTTTTCAAATTGGTTTGCATCCAAAGCCTTGGTAAAAATGTCAGCCAGCTGTAGCTCAGTGGCAACATGTTCCAATTTGATGGTCTTCTCTTCTACAAGGTCTCTAATAAAGTGATGTCGTATGTCAATATGTTTGGTCCTGCTATGCTGAATGGGATTCTTGGATATGTTGATTGTACTCAGATTGTCACAGTACAATGTCATAACATCTTGTGTGACATTATACTCAGTGAGCATCTGTTTCATCCATAACATTTGAGAGCAGCTATTACCAGCTGCAATATATTCAGCTTCAGCGGTGGAAAGAGACACACAATTCTGTTTCTTGCTGAACCAGGAAACCAGATTACTTCCCAAAAAGAAACATCCTCCAGAGGTGCTTTTTCTATCATCAGCACTACCAGCCCAATCAGCATCACAGTAACCAGTCAGAGTCGGTTCACAGCCATGAGTATACAACAATCCATAGTTGTAAGTACCACTTACATACTTCAAAATTCTCTTCACTTGATTGATATGACTGACTTTGGGATCAGCTTGGTATCTAGCACAAACTCCAACTGCAAAGGCAATATCAGGTCTGCTGGCAGTTAAGTACAACAAGCTTCCTATCATACTTCTGTACAGACTTTGATCCACCTTAACCCCACTTGAATCTTTGGAGAGCTTTAGATGAGTAGGAGCAGGAGTCCTTTTGTGACTTGCATTCTCCATACCAAACTTCTTTACAATATTCTTAGCATACTTGCTTTGAGATAAGAAGATTGAGTCCTCCATCTGTGAGACTTGTAGTCCAAGAAAATAAGTTAGTTCTCCCATGAGACTCATTTCAAATTCAGCCTGCATCTGGTCAGCAAAGTGTTTAACCATATGTTCTGACATTCCGCCAAACACTATGTCATCAACATATATTTGGGCAACCATCAACTTCCCTCCTTCAGTTTTGACAAATAGAGTTTTGTCCAAGCCTCCTTTTCTGTAGCCTTTGTCTGAGAGAAACTTTGTTAACCTGTCATACCATGCTCTAGGAGCTTGTTTCAGCCCATATAGAGCTTTTCTCAATTTGTAGACATGATCAGGATGGGTTGGATCCACAAAACCTTTAGGTTGTTCCACATAAGCTTCCTCATTTAAGTACCCATTTAGAAAGGCACTTTTCACATCCATCTGAAATAACTTGAACTTCAGAAGACAAGCAATTGACAACAAGAGTCTGATTGATTCCAACCTGGCTACAGGTGTAAAGGTTTCATCAAAGTCAACCCCTTCAACCTGGGTGTATCCTTGAGCAACAAGTCTCGCCTTATTTCTGGTGACAGCTCCTTCAGCATCTGACTTGTTCTTGAATATCCATTTTGTCCCAATGATGTTAGTTCCTTCAGGTCTAGGAACCAGTTCCCAAACTTCATGTTGCTTGAATTGGTTCAGTTCATCTTGCATTGCACCAATCCAATATTCATCAGTTAAGGCTTCCTTGACATTTCTTGGTTCTATTTTGGACACAAAACAAGAATTTGAGATGATTTCTCTAGATCTTGTGATGACTCCACTATTTGGATCTCCTATGATGAGCTCTTTTGGATGATCCTTCTGAATTCTGATGGAAGGAGTCTTGCTAGCTTCCTTTGATTATGATTCTGTTGTGGTGGAGTTGGGTAGATCATCCTGTTGGGTTGAAGTCTCAAAGAATGTCTCAACAGTGCAAGGAACATCGGTTTCTTCATGATAGTCATCAATTATGACATTTATTGATTCCATCATGGTTTTGGTTCTGGAGTTGAATACTCTATAAGCTCTGCTGTTTGAGGAGTATCCTAGAAATATGCCTTCATCACTTTTGGAGTCCAGTTTTCTTCTCTGTTCACGATCAGACAGGATATAGCATTTGCTGCCAAACACATGGAAGTACTTCACAGTTGGTTTTCTTCCTTTCCAGAGTTCATATATGGTGGATGAGGTTCCCTTTCTCAAGGTGACCCTGTTATGAACATAGCAAGCTGTATTCATAGCTTCAGCCCAAAAATACATAGGAAGTCTTTTGGCATGTAACATTGCTCTGGCAGATTCTTGTATGGTCCTGTTTTTTCTTTCCACAACTCCATTTTGCTGAGGTGTTATGGGAGAAGAAAACTCATGACTGATTCCTTCTGAAGCACAGAAGTCATCAAACTTGCTGTTTTCAAATTCCTTGCCATGATCACTTCTGATTCTGACAATACATCCTTCCTTCTCTCTTTGAATTCTTTTGCACAGTTCTCTAAAGACTTCAAATGCATCTGATTTTTCTCTAATGAAATTAATCCAGGTGAATCTGGAAAAATCATCCACAACCACATAGGCATATCTTTTACCACCAAGGCTCTCTACTTGCATTGGTCCCATCAGATCCATATGGAGGAGTTCTAAAACCTTAGTGGTGGTCAGATGTCTTGACTTTGGATGTGACATCCTCGTCTGCTTACCCACCTGACATTCACCACAAACTCTTTCTTCATTAATTAGCAGTTTTGGAATCCCTCTGACTGCCTCCAAGGAGATAATCCTCTTCATACCCCTTAGGTGAAGATGGCCAAGTTTTTGGTGCCACAGTTTCACCTCTTTTTATTCTTTTGCAATGCAACACACAGATGAGAAATTAGTGTTCTCAGCCTCCCATAAGTAACAGTTGTCTTTGGATCTGACTCCTTTCATTACTATCTCTTGTTTGTCATTGATTACAAGGCATTCAGATTTTGAGAAATTGACCTTGAATCCTAGATCACACAGTTGACTGATACTAATGAGATTAGCGGTCAGTCCTTTTACCAGCAATACTTCATTTAGACTTGGAACTCCAGGGTAGTTCAAATCACCAACTCCTTTGATTTCACCTTTAGCCCCATCTCCAAAGGTCACAAAACTGGTGGTGTGAGGCTTAACATTATTGAGGAGGTTCTTGATTCCAGTCATATGTCTGGAACATCCACTGTCAAAGTACCAGTCTTCCTTTGCAGAGACCCTCAGGGAAGTGTGAGCTATCAGTGCAGTAGCCTTTTTCTTCCATTGAGGAGCATGTGGTACCTTTTTAGACTTAGGTTTGACACCTGAATTCTGATTAGGGTATCCATGTAATCTGAAGCAGAAACGCTTTATGTGGCCATATCTACCACAATGATGACATTTCCATCTTTGGTACCTTTTCCTCATATGTTTCTGTTCCTGATGTCGAGAGTTGTGTTGAGACATCTGTTTTGACATTTGCCTACCAGAACCAGATTTCGTTGCTTTCATAAATCCTAGACCAGATTTATTTCCCACATTTTGTCCAATCTGTAGGATCTCTTCCAATTTGTCAGTTCCATTTGTCAACATCTTGACAGATTTGGTCATTTGATTCAGTTGTGAGTTCAGCAATTGAACTTCTCCTTCTAGAAGACTTATAGTTTCAAGGTTTGCCCGTTTTTCAGCCTCCATCTTTATGATGAGTTTTGATTGTTTCTCATTCTGCACACAGACTTCAGTACTTCTGATACACAATTCCTTGTACGTTTCAGCCAGTTCTTCAAAAGTCACCTCTTCATCACTGATGTCACTTTCAGGGGTACAAACACCAGTTAAAGCAGTAACTCGTTTGGCAGTCTCTTCTTCAGAATTACTTTCTGAATCACAGTCAGACCAAGTAACTGTCATTCCTTTTTGTTTCTTAAGAAAGGTAGGACATTCAGCTCGAATATGCCCATATCCTTCACAACCATAGCATTGAATTCCTCTGCCTTGAACTCCCTTCTCATCTGACCTTGGTCTTCTGCTGGAACTGTCAATGTCAGAGGAAATGTTATGAACATTAGACCTTGACTTTGGATCTATTCTTTTGATGAGTTTGTTGAACTGTCTTCCTAGCATGGCTATAGCTTCTGAAATGTTTTCTTCAACATCAGTGTTGGACATAAGTGCTATGCTCTTGTTCTTTTTGACATCATCATTAGTGATTCCCATCTCAAAAGTCTGAAGAGACCCAATAAGTTCATCCACTTTCAACTTGCTAATGTCCTGGGCTTCCTCTATGGCAGTCACCTTCATTGCAAATCTTTTAGGCAAGGATCTGAGAATCTTCCTCACCAGTTTTTCTTCTGACATTTTTTCTCCCAGTGCTCCTGAGGTGTTGGCAATCTCCAAGATGTTCATGTGAAACTCATGAATGGTTTCATCTTCCATCATTTTTAGATTCTCAAACTTAGTGGTCAACATCTGAAGCCTTGACATTTTTACTTTGGAAGTTCCCTCATGAGTAGTTTTGAGAGTGTCCCAAACTTCCTTGGCCAGTTCATATTGATGAACTAATCTGAAAATATTTCTATCAATTCCATTGAACAAGGCATTTAGAGCTTTGGAATTTCCCAGGGCTAGCTCATCTTCTTCTTTACTCCAATCTTCCTCAGGCTTCAGACTGATTGTCCCATCTTCCTCAGTTATGGTGGGATGAATCCATCTTTTGTCAGCAGCTCTCCAAGCCTTTTTGTCCAGAGATTTTAGGAAGGCAATCATACGAGGTTTCCAGTAGTCATAATTAGTTCCATCCAGAATGGGTGGTCTATTTCCAAAAACTCCTTCTTTATCCATAGTGCCAGAAAGTGATATCCCTAGATCTCACCCAGTAATACAGGCAGGGTGCCTGCTCTGATACCAATTGAAATTCTGGCTACAGATACTCAATGTCACGTCCAATGTTATGACACCGTATCTGACTTACTATATGACAGTAAATACAAAAGCAGTAAATAACACAGTCAATTGTTTACCCAGTTCAGTGTGCAACAACACCTACTCTGGGGGCTACCAAGCCAGGGAGAGAATCCACTATAAGAGATGTTAATTCAGGAATAAACCAACCAGTTTATCTCCTTCACTTAAGACCTACCCAATGCAATTCTAATCTAAGTACAACTTAAACCTGAGTTCCTACTCACTCCCCCTCAATCACAGCAGTGATACATAAATCAATTTGACTTGAGAATTGATGAAGACACTCTTCAAAACACACACTTGATTAAGCTTCACAGCTTTTTAATCAAGTAACACAATCACTCGTGCTTCACAGCTTTGAGTGATGTACACAACTAACTTGACTCTGCTTCACAGCTTTAGTCAAGTAACATTCAAACACTCTTGCTTCAAAGCTTTGAGTGCTACACAACCCTTACAATTGAAACCTATTCCAAGGCACTTATCACAATGATAATTGCTTGGAGTACAATAAACAAATCTATACAGATTACAAAATTGATCTTCTAATCAATCAGCAGGGATCTCTTCAAAAACCGCAGCTCTGTTGAATATATAGCAGCTGCAACTTCAGTTAGGGTTTCCAAAAACCTAGGGTTGATTCCGTTTGACCTAAAGACCAGGTCACAGTACTTTGTTGATCAGGTTAGGATTGAGCTAGGTTACTCCTCAGAAAACGCAGGATTCTGTTTAGAGGGGACTGAGTTATTTCCTGAAAAAACTCAGACTTATCCAATCCTGCAATCCTGTTAGTTCAGAACAGGATGTCATAACATCTGTTATGACATCTGAGAAAACCTGTCTACTGATTAGCAAAATGTGATCATTTTGCAAACATGCTCAGATACACACTTCTAAACATCAGTATTTGAATTACAATATTTTTCTGCACATGTACCTATTGAGTTAGTACAACCTGAACTAGAATGTTATGACATCAGTCATGACATTCACACATACACTTGGAATTTACCAAAAATGCAAGCCAATACCTAAACACCTACAGGGGCAACCTATCAACGCGCCATGGTAGCTTTGTTTCAGGATATGATACATCATGAGATAGAGGTCTACGTAGATGACATGATATCCCAATCACAAACTGAAGAAGAACACCTTGATCACTTGCAAAAGTTGTTTGTCAGGTTGAAGGAGTACAAGCTATGATTGAACCCAAACAAGTGCACATTCGGAGTCTGGTCCGGTAAGCTCTTAGGTTTCATTGTCAGCAACAAAGGCATCGAGGTTGATCCTGCCAAAGTCAAAGCTATACAAGAAATGCTTGCTCCTCGCACTAAGAAGGAGGTCAGAGGTTTCTTGGGATGCCTAAACTACATTGCTAGGTTCATTTCTCACCTAACATCTACTTGTGAACCAATCTTTAAGCTGTTGAAGAAAGATCAAGTAGTTAGATGGAATGATGACTGTCAAATTGCTTTCGATAAAATCAAGGAGTATTTACAAGAGCCTCCTGTCTTGATGCCACCCGTCGAGGGAAGACCACTAATCATGTATCTGACCGTCCTAGAGAATTCAATGGGGTGCGTATTGGGGCAGCATGACGAGTATGGCCGAAAAGAGCATGCCATTTATTACCTTAGCAAAAAGTTTACCGACTATGAAACAAGATATTCACTGCTCGAGAAAACTTGATGCGCTTTGGTATGGGCTGCTCGCCGGCTAAGGCAGTACATGTTGACTCATACCACTTTGCTGATATCTAAGATGGATCCGATCAAATACATCTTCGAAAAGCCTGCTTTATCTGGAAGGATAGCTAGATGGCAGATGATCCTAACGGAATATGACATACAGTACACTACCCAAAAAGCTATAAAGGGCAGTGTGCTAGCTGATCACTTGGCCCATCAAGTTGTAGAAGATTATCAATCCATGAAGTTTGACTTCCTTGACGAAGACATAATGACATTGGACAATGTTGAAGATTTCAGACCATATGACGGACCTGAACAAGGATCCCGATGGACCCTGCACTTTGATGGGGCATCCAATGCGCTTGGTAACAGTATCGGTGCTGTGCTTATATCTTCGGAAGGATTCCATACTCCTTTCACCGCCAGACTTTGCTTCAACTGTACGAACAACATGGCAGAGTATGAAGCGTGCATCTTTGGACTCAAGGCTGCCATAAACTTGGGAATCAAATCTTTAGTTGTGTTTGGGGATTCAGCTTTGGTCATCAGTCAGATCAAAGGAGAATGGGATAGTAAACATCCAAACCTCATCCCTTACAAAGAACATGTCTTGACATTGCTATCACATTTCGAGCAGATTACCTTCGAGCACTTCCCGCGAGAAGAAAATCAGCTAGCAGATGCTCTAGCTACAATGTCGTCCATGTTTAAACTTAATTGGGATAACGAGGCTCCCCAGATCACCATTGAACGGATGGACGAACCCGCACACTGTCACGAGATTAATACCGAAGAAGTAGTGGACCAGCCTTGGTTTCATGAAGTCAAAAGGTATCTCGAGGCTCAAGAATATCCTGAAGGAGCTTCAGTCAATGACAAAAAGTTCTTAAGGAGATTCTCAGCTAAGTTCTTCCTAAGTAATGGCATCCTGTACAAGCGCAATCATGATTCTATTCTGCTCCATTGTGTGGATAAGATTGAAGCTGAAAAGATCATGGCTGAATTGCATGAAGGTACCTTTGGCACTCACTCTAGCGGGCATACGATGGCAAAGAAGATTCTACGGGCAGGCTATTACTGGTCTACCATGGAAGCAGACTGCTATCAACACTCCCGGACTTGTCATAAATGTCAAATCTATGCAGACAAGGTGCACGTACCTCCGGTTCCTCTAAATGTCTTAACAGCTCCTTGGCCCTTTGCTATGTGGGGGATTTATATGATTGGGGAGATCAAGCCTACAGCCTCCAATGGACACCGCTTCATTCTGGTGGCCATTGATTACTTTACAAAATGGGTTGAAGCGGCTTCCTTCACATCCGTTACTAAGAATGTTGTTGCCCGCTTCATCAAGTAGAACCTTATATGTCGGTATGGCATCCCTGAAAGGATCATCATTGATAACGGGACAAACCTTAACAATACTATAATTACCGGCTTGTGCGAACAGTTCAAAATTCAACATCAGAATTCATCTCCATATCGGCCAAAGATGAATGGTGTTGTCGAAGCTGCGAACAAAAACATCAAAAAGATCATACAAAAAATGACAGTCACCTACAAGGACTGGCATGAGATGCTACTGTTTGCTCTCCACGGGTACCGTACCACGGCTTGCACTTCAACTGGGGCAACACCATATTCTTTAGTTTATGGCATGAAGGTTGTTCTACCTATTGAGGTTCAGATCCCCTCTTTGAGAATCATGAAGGATGCAAGTTTGAGTGAAGATGATTGGATCCAAACCCGACTTGATCAGTTGAACTTAATTGACGAGAAGAGACTTACTGCTGTTTGCCATGGTCAGACATATCAAAAGCGGATGATCAAGGCTTTCAACAAGAAAGTCAGACGCCAGGTATATCAAGCCGGAGATCTAGTGATCAAGCGCATCATCTTGCCAGAAAATGATCCCAGGGGAAAATAGACTCCTACCTATGAATGACCATTTGTAATCAAGAACATCTTTTCTGGTGGGGCAATGATCTTAACCACCATGGATGGTGTTGTACCCCAAAATTTGCCCTCCCATATTCTCCAAGATTTGTCAAGCCAAGCCACAAAATTCCCCAAGGGTTGTGCAGTTCAACAGTCTCCTATGCAGTCAAAACTAGGGTTTGGGTTCTGATCAAGAAAAGGAAGTTTTCAAAGGCCCAATCAAGTCTCATATGCCTACAAATGTGGTCAAACATCCTCATATCAAGTTTCAAGGCATTCAGCTCAAAATTGTACAGTCAAAACCCTAAATTGCACTACAGTCAACTGTAGGGGCAAAATGGTCATTTGACAGTCAAAAGTTCAAATTTTTGGTCAATATATCATTTTGAAGCCACAAACATCATTTGATCAATGCTTGATCATGATTCTCAAGATTTGGCTCAGAAATCATCAAAGATGCAAAAGTTACTATATTTGGACAGCTGAAAAAGTCAACTGAAATTGACCAGGGCATAACTTTCACATGGATTATCCGAAAAATTCCATCCAAAGCTCATTTTGAAGAGAAAGACATTTCCTACAACTCATCTTCATATTCCAAGCCCAAGAAATGCTCTCACAAAAAGTTATCAATTTCAACATTATAGGTCATTTTCAAAAGTCAACAAAAAGGGACTTTAAGTCAAAGGCCATAACTTGAGATTGGTAAATCAAAATGACATGGGACCAAAGGCATTGGTTATAGGACTCAAACACCTTTCCAAAATGTCCAAGAACATGTGAAAATCTTAAAAATTGAGCAAGTTATGCCTTGTGGAAGTTGGGAAATTTTTGGAAATTTTTGAAAGTCAACTTTACTTCAAATGATCAAAAAATGCAAATGGGCCCATTTTTCTTCCAAGTTTCTTCATGCCAAGCCTATGCACGACCATTAGGCCCAAAGGGAAGTATTTTCTCATTTTTTAATTATTTATTTGAATTTATATTAATATTAATTCATTTAAATTATTTTAATACATGAAAAATATAAAGCTTGACCTAAAAAATCTTTTTATGCACATTCTAGACTCAAGATTTCGTGCACATCTTAATTAGGCAAGTTTTGGTGTGATTTGAGCTGATTGAACACAAAATGCACATGGAAAAGATTTGGAAAAGATATGAAGAAATCAAATATGTGAAATCATCAATGCAATGGATTTTGTCTAGTTTTCTTGACCTAAATTGTTCTATACATATTCAAGATCAGAAACCTAATGCCTTAACACTAAAAGGTGCGCCCAAAAAAGCTCTTGCACATTGAAATTTCTCCATAAAAACTCAAAACTGAAAAGCATTCAGGAGGTGGTTTTAAGCCCTAATTCTTATACCAAAAGCTTGCTCGTGGACTCCTGATCATATTCCAGTCACAAACTACAACCAACGCCCCAGGAATTGGTAGTTAGAACTCAAGCTGTAAAGCAAAATTCTTGAAATCGTATAGCATCATTCAAGCATCTTTTTGCATTTTTCTTTATTGATTCATGTTCATAATAATGTTTCCAAGCTAACCAACATATTCAATTGTGTTTTTGTGCCACATATGCGATTTTACCATGTTTGAACATTAGGGTTACAGGTCTTCCAAATTGGGGTTTTTATAACCAGGCAAAATCAGGCCACCCCAGTACCACCATTGCAATCAGTATATCTGGACGAAGAAATTGAGATAGTCGCGCTGAATTTATGCTCAAAGATGAGCTAATCGCTATTTCTTCTAAACCTGCCTAAGACCACGCCCAGAAAACCGTTTCCATAGGCTTGTGTTTTCAGAAAAAATAAAAAGAGGACGAAGACGATGATGCGTTGGCAGGCCATGGTTGGGTGTTTCAAATTTGCGCGCGTTTTAACCATTATGTGTGGGTTTTGATTTTTGTTATTTCTTTGATATAATATATTAAATGAAACGTGATGGCTCAGTTGGCAGGTACCAATGCGTGCAACCTCCAAGACCTGGGTTCAAATCCCAGGTCTGAACAAATTCAATATTATTTTTCACTTACAAATCCCATGCAGCTTCAGTAATGCAGACATACCATATGTCCCCTCATCCAAGCGTACACATGCCTAATGGATACAGATCAAGGGCTGAGATTGAAGGTCCACTATAAGGCAAGTCAACACGTTAGCACACAATTGGCAAAGTCAACGAGGGCCATGCTTATTGGGCCAGATTCCACTAATTTTGACCTCCAATTTTGGGACTACACCCCACCCTGGTTTGCTAATTTCATTGTTTTCCTTATATCCTTTTGATTATTATTTTATTTATTTTGTTATTTTAATTCAGTAATTATTTGTACAAAAAATATAAAATTCAGAAAAGACAAGAAAAATATAATTAATAATAGTTATTTTCTTACAAATTAATATGTAAATTATTTAGTTTAATTAGGTTTTAACTTTAATTCCTTTTAATAAAATCCAAAAAAAATGTAGAATTAGGTTAATTAATAACTTTTTATTTTCTTTTTAATTTTTCCTTTTTCTCACAATATTATTTATTTATTATATTATTTTTATAAAAAGTTGTACATAAATAAATTAGGGTTTAATTTAGATTATATTCTAATTCTTTCATAATAAATAAACAATATTAGAATTAGGGTTTGCCTTTTAATTTAATTTCAATTAACTCCTTTTTTCTTATTAAATCTAAAAAACACAAAATACCAAAAAACATTTAATTTTTAATTTTAAATTCCTTATCAACTTTAATTTTTGCAAAAGGGTTCAACGCCCATTGTTTTAATCATTTTATTTCGCATATTTATTTCGTTTCATTTATTATAATTTTGTATCTCTCCCAAAGCATTGTAATTTAACTTTCTCGCACTTTTATTTATCGCTTTATTTATTTTCCGCTAAATCGGGTCCGGTTTAATTTTGGCGATGTGGACCCGCGCCTTTGTAATAGCCTTAGATTTATTTTCCCACAAATATATTAAACTGTTAAAAAGCATGCAAGAATGAATGTCTTAAATAAAATCAAGCGTAGATCACAACAAACATGACAAGACAAATAACTGAAACATGACACACAATTCGCACACACCACCCCTAGGGTACGCCTCACTGTTGCCTTTCGAAAGGTGATCGTCGAGTAGAGGACGTCTTAGTAAGTCCTCATGATCCGGGAACCTGGCATGAGGGTAGCTTCTAAGGTGTCTTCCCATTGCTCTGGTGATCACCATGTCCCTACAAACTCGAATTGACCCGAACACCTCCAACGGTGGTGCTACCTACCTCTCAATGGTGGGATGGCACTACTTTAAAGGACATCTACCCAGACGAATTCCTTAGGGTAGGTAGGTTCTCAAGGATACTTGCTCTAATCTTAAAAACAAAACAAAACTCTTTTCACACCAACACATTTTCAAAAGCTTTCAAAGCAAACTTTTCAAACACTCTGACGTACGAGTCGAACTGAAATTTTTCAAAGAAACTTTTTTTAAACCCACATTGAAAAGTAAGCAAACATTTTGAAAACACATTGAGCAAGTATCTAAGAGCCCATGGATAACCATGGATAGAAAGGGTGCTAACACCTTCCCTTTCTATAACCTACCTCCCGAACCGAGAGCAATCTCTTTAAAGGAATTTTTCTGTGCTTTTGTCCTTTCCACTTGGAGAAAATAAAAGACGGTGGCGACTCTTGCTTCCGCAACATTTTGCGAACCAGCGTTAAACAGTCAGTTCCAGATCCACCGATCACAGAACTGGCGACTCTGCTGGGGATATACTTAAAGTGAGGTGTACCTTAGGGCTAGTTCATAACTATGTTTTCAATTGTTTTCCTTGTGTGCTTTAAATTGTGGGTTGCTTGGGAGTTCTATAGATCCTAACCCGGATCTGGGGATACCTTTCTTAGAAAGTAGCAACAAGGCTGTGAGGGAACTGTGCGGGGTATACCGACATGGTTGAAGCAGTCTGCTACGTTGATGTGGCACTTTGGTGTGTACCGGTAACCCTTGAGTTCAGTCAAGGAGAGTACGGGGCCTCCGCGTGGTGTCATGAAGCATCAACAGACCTTAGGAACCTTAATTGAACTATCTTGGCCTCTTTAGGGTAGTGAGATAACTGACTTTGGTGCAGTCCGAGGTTGGTTGATACTCGATACTACACTCAATTGAGGGTTGCTTTCCTGGAATATTTCGGTCGCCAGTTCAGTGGCTATATCGAAACGATGAACAATGAAAGCAATCCCGTGATATTGGGACCCTTAGAACCCGGTTACTTTGATTAGGACAGGTATGAACCCACCAACTTCAAGAGGGTACTACCCAGACCCCATGCTGGCCTTAAACCTTAAGGGCTTGTCTTGTGTGCCTTGTGTGCCCTACATGTTTGTCTTTGTAAATATCTGTGGTGTGTTTAATCATAGCATCATGACATCATCCAGCATCATATGCATTGACTAACCATTTCAGGGGTTCGAATTTTCATCTTTGTTCTTGTTTTGTAGGACATGGAAACTGTTCGTAGAAAGACCATTCAAGTCAGTCTTGTAAGGATCCCTCCTCAGCTTAAGGAGCTTATATCCAGGATTCCCGAGAACTCTTCATTCAATGAAAGGCATGGAAGCCTCATCAGCTTGGTCAACACCAACATTGAGGAAGATATGATTAAGGTCTTGTTCCAATTCTTTGACCCTCTGCATCACTGCTTTACCTTCTTGGACTATCAGTTGGTACCTACATTGGAGGAGTTCTCCCGGCTCCTGAAGATCCCTATCCTTGATCAGCTACCCTTCAGCGGTACAGAAAAGGAACCTAAGCTTGAGGAGATTGCTAAAGCCTTGCACCTACAGTTATCTGACCTCAAGGGACATTGGGAAGTCAGAAGTGGTATCAAAGGGTTCTTAGCCAGGTTTCTGTTTGAGAAGGCTCATGAATGTTGGAACTCCCTTGACTTGCAAGCTTTTGAAGAGGTTGTGGCCCTCCTTGTTTATGGTTTGGTGTTGTTCCCTAACCCAGATCAGCTCATTGATATCAGTGCCGTTCAGATCTTTATGTCCAGGAATCCTATACCTACGTTGCTGGGGGACATCCTTCACTCATGTTACACTCGAACCATGAGAAAAAGAGGTGTCCTTATGTGTTGCACTCCTCTCCTGGGAAGGTGGTTTATTTCGCACCTTCCCCAATCAGTCCTGAAGAATGAGCGGGGTTTGAGATGGTCACAACGGTTGATGACTCTTACACATGCAGATATACATTGGTGTCCTAGATCCAGAGGAGATGTCACTATCATTGATCGTTGTGGGGAGTACCCTAATGTTCCTTTACTTGGAATCAGAGGAGGAATTACTTATAGCCCATGCCTGGCTTGGAGACAGTTTGGTTATGCTCGAAGGGACGGTCCTCATGACATGTTGATTCCTGACATAGTTTTTGACTTCGACAATGATACTCAAGGACTTCGTCAGAAATTTATCAGAGCCTGGAGGATGCCCAGTAGGATAGACAGCAAGACTCTGGGGCACCGGAACTCCATCCCTTTGGAGCCTTATCTCAAGTGGGTACGCGCCCGCTCCCAGAAGTTAGTGATGCCTTATCCTCATATGCTTCCAGTAATCAAAGAGCCTGTCTTGGAAGGGGAAGTGTCTCATGTTATTCAGCACCCTGATATGCCCACGTCCTGGGAAGAGATGCAGAAGAGCTGGATCCAGCTTAAGGAGGAAAGGAATTCTCTTGAGACTAGTCTGCATGCCAGTGAAAAGAAGGTCCTGGAGCTCACTCGCCTGCTGCATGAGGAGAGGAATCTCAACACCTACATAGCTCCGAAAAGGATGCGCAGTGTATTTTGGGATTGACTTGATTTTTGTATTTTTGCCCATGAGGCCTTGATGTATTAAACAATGATTTCTTTAATAATAACGTGTGTTCCTTTTTGTCTACAACAAATTTGAACTTTCGAACCCTTGAATGCATTGCATACGCATTTCATACATCATGTGCATAGCAGGTTTTTCCCCTTTTCAGGTTGCTTACAGTTCTTCGCTGTTTATTTCAGCATCATGAATCCCGGATCTGAATCAACAGAGACATCAATTAAGGCTCTCCAGGCGCAGAATGCGCAGTTTCAAGAACTTATCATGGGCCTAGCTAAAGGCCAAGAAGAACTGAAGACTATGCTCCTGAAGAAGGAGAAGAAGAAGAAGAGAAGAACTGTTCTGTTCAACTCGGGCCGAAGGTTGGGTAATACTCTGCAGCATGAAGAGGCTGGTTCTTCTGTTGGCAGGAGTCCTTCTCAAGCAGAAGTAAAGGTTCCTAGTCCGGTCGTCTCCGACAACGAGACAGATTTCGATGAGGAGCAGTACCCTCCTTCAGATGACAGGTACAAACAACTGGAGGACAGGTTGAAGGCTATGGAGGTGCAACAGGCACCTGGGCTGGATTTCGGAGATCTGGGTTTGTCGACTGGTGTGATTATCCCACATAAATTCAAAGCACCATCCTTCTCGAAGTATGACGGGGCGTCTTGTCCCAAGCTGCACTTAAGATCCTATGTTCGGAAAATTCAGCCGTACTCTGCGGACAAGAATCTATGGATCCACTTCTTCCAGGAGAGTCTTTCAGGGACTCATCTCGAATGGTTCTATCAGCTGGATGGGACCAAAGTTCGTAACTGGGAGGAGCTGGCTACTGCTTTCTACAAGCAGTATCAGTATAATGCCGACCTTGCCCCCACACGTACCCAACTCCAGGGTATGGCGTTAGGTGCAAGCGAAGGTTTTAAGGAGTACGCTCAGAAGTGGAGAGACCTGGCTGGCAGGGTGCAGCCACCATTGACTGATCGGGAGTTGGTTGACATGTTCTTGGGGACCCTATCTGGGCCATTTTTCAACCACCTCATTGGGAATTCCTCTGCTGGTTTCACTGATTTGATCTTGACTGGAGAGAGAATTGAAGCTGGGCTGAAATCTGGGAAGATTGCCAAAGGTGCATCATCATCTAGTTCAGAAAAGAAACCGTTTAAAAAAGAGTCTAGTGCCGTATATGGTTCCAGAAGATCAGAGAGAAATGAGCACCGCCAATCTGTCAGTGCGGTCATGATTGCTAAGCCTGCTGCCGCTCCCCGGCCAAACAATTCTCAGAAAGCTGAAAGACCCCAGAGGGAATTCACCCGCTTAGGCATGACTTTGTCGCAGATCCTGCCACAGTTGCTCGCAACCAATTTGGTAACTGTCAGGGAGGCTCCAAAGTTCCCAAATACAGCATCTCCCAAGTACAACCCGAATGCTCGTTGTGCTTACCACTCAGATAGCCCGGGGCACTCTACCGATGACTGCTGGGCACTAAAGAACAAGCTGCAGGACCTCATTGACGCTAAGGAGGTACAGTTTGAGGCATCTGACAAGCCTAATGTGGTGACAGCTCCCCTGCCTGCTCATGGAGTTAATGCCATTGGAGATGAAGAGGAAGTTGATGAAACTGAGTTTGATAGCTGGATCTACCCGGCTGCTGATGGTGGACTTAACAATTGGAGCGCAAAAGACAATCTCCCTGTTTCTTTTGTTACTAAGTAATGAATTCCTATGTTTTGTTATTTTGTAATAAACAATGATAAACTCTATGGCCCGGTGTCTTACCCGAGGCACCGTGGTTCTATTTGTGAAGGCATATGAACTGTCATTTTATACATCATGAATGAAAATCTTGGACGTACTTTTCGCATTGCAAATATTGTGTTCCTTTTCTATCTTTCTTTTCCTTTACATAATTTTCAAAACAGCTGTATTTACACACACACTCACTCATACATGTTCCAATCCACTATGGATCTCGCTGATAACAGCTCTGCTAATGCCAATTATAACTTCGAAAATCCGATCAACTTAGCCGAAGACGAAGGTGAAGATGATTGCGAAGTGCCTGGCGAGCTTGCAAGACTGTTGCTTCAGGAAGAGCGGGCAATTCAACCCCATGAAGAGCCAGTGGAAACCATAAACCTGGGTACTGAGGCAGACAGAAGAGAAGTAAAGATTGGTGCCAACCTAGAGCTCAGCGTGAAGCAACGGTTAACCAAGATGTTACACGACTATATGGAGATCTTTGCCTGGTCCTACGAAGACATGCCAGGGTTGGATACATATATTGTCGTCCATCATTTGCCGACTAGGGAAGACTGCCCTCCAGTTAAACAAAAGGTTCGTCGGATGCGTCCAGAGATGTCCGAGAAGATTAAAGCCGAAGTCATGAAACAGTTTGATGCCGGTTTCCTTGCAGTGACTTCTTACCCTCAGTGGGTTGCTAACGTGGTGCCGGTACCTAAAAAGGACGGTAAGGTCAGAATGTGTGTTGACTACAGGGATCTGAATAGGGCCAGCCCCAAGGATGACTTCCCCTTGCCTCACATTGATGTCCTTGTGGATAATACAGCTCAGCACAAAGTGTTCTCTTTCATGGATGGATTTTCAGGTTACAATCAGATAAAGATGGCACCTGAAGACATGGAAAAGACTACATTTGTTACTCAGTGGGGCACCTTCTGTTACAAGGTCATGCCGTTCGGATTAAAGAATGCTGGGGCAACCTACCAACGTGCCATGGTTGCCTTATTTCATGACATGATACATCACGAGATAGAAGTGTATGTGGACGACATGATCGCTAGGTCCCAGACTGAGGAAGAGCATCTAGATCATCTACAGAAATTGTTTGACCGATTGAAACTGTACAAGCTGAGATTGAACCCGAACAAGTGCACCTTCGGGGTAAGATCGGGAAAACTGCTAGGCTTCGTGGTCAGTGATAAAGGTATTCAAGTGGACCCTGCTAAGGTCAAAGCTATTCAAGAGATGCCAGTTCCTAAGACAGAGAAGGAAGTCAGAGGCTTCTTAGGACGCCTGAATTACATCGCTCGATTCATCTCACATCTGACCGCTACCTGTGAGCCAATCTTCAAGCTGCTGAAGAAAGATCAGGTAGTACGTTGGAACGATGAATGTCAGGCCGCCTTCGACAAAATCAAAGAGTATCTCCAAGAACCACCCATCCTTATGCCACCGGTTGAAGGGAGACCTCTGATCCTATACCTGACAGTGCTCGACAACTCAATGGGGTGTGTGCTGGGGCAGCATGACGAGTCTGGCCAAAAAGAGCATGCCATTTATTACCTTAGCAAAAAGTTTACCGACTGTGAGACCCGATACTCACTACTCGAGAAAACTTGCTGCGCTTTGGTATGGGCTGCTCGCCGGCTGAGACAGTATATGCTGACTCACACTACCTTGTTGATCTCAAAAATGGATCCTATAAAGTACATATTCGAGAAGCCTGCTCTGTCTGGGAGAATTGCAAGATGGCAAATGATCTTGACGGAATACGACATTCAGTACACAACCCAGAAAGCCATCAAGGGAAGTGTATTGGCAGACCACTTAGCCCATCAAGCTGTAGATGACTACCAATCAATGAACTTCGAGTTTCCGGATGAAAGCATCATGATTGTGACTGACTGTGAAGTACCTGGACCGGATGAAGGACCTGAACCAGGATCCCGATGGTCTATGCACTTTGACGGAGCTTCCAACGCTTTGGGAAATGGTATCGGCGCCATCATCATATCTCCACAAGGCACTCATACTCCACTCACTGCCCGGCTGTGTTTCAACTGTACCAACAACATGGCGGAGTATGAGGCGTGTATCATGGGTCTTCAAGCTGCGATTGACCTAAGGATCAAATTTCTAAGTGTCTTCGGAGATTCCGCTCTTGTGATCAATCAGATCAAAGGAGAGTGGGATACGAAACATCCAAACTTGATTCCTTACAGAGAATGTGTGTTGACCCTGATCCCCCACTTCACAGAGATAACCTTTGAACACTTTCCAAGAGAAGAGAATCAGTTAGCGGACGCGTTAGCTACAATGTCTTCAATGTTCAAGGTTAAATGGGATAATGAAGCTCCCCGGATCACCATCTGGAAACTGGACGAACCGGCATACTGTTGTGATCTCGAAACTGAATTGGTGACTGAGAAGCCTTGGTACCACGAAGTGAAGAGATATCTGGAAGCTCAGGAATACCCTGAAGGTGCCTCTGTCAATGATAAGAAATTCCTGAGGAGGTTCGCAGCCAAGTTCTTCCTAAGCAACGACATCTTGTACAAGAGAAACCATGATTCAACTTTACTGCGTTGTGTGGACAAGATTGAAGCAGAAAGGATCATGGAAGAGCTACATGAAGGGACCTTTGGTACGCATTCCAGTGGACATACTATGGCTAAAAAGATCCTACGGGCAGGATATTATTGGTCCACAATGGAAGCTGATTGCTACCAACATTCTAGGACCTGCCACAAGTGCCAGATCTATGCGGATAAGGTGCATGTTCCTCCGGTTCCCCTGAATGTTCTGACTGCGCCTTGGCCGTTTGCAATGTGGGGCATAGACATGATCGGCGAGATAAAACCTACGGCATCTAATGGACATCGCTTCATCCTAGTGGCGATTGACTATTTTACGAAGTGGGTCGAGGCAGCATCCTATGCTACAGTAACCAAGACTGTTGTGGCACGGTTTATTCGGCACAATCTGATCTGTCGATACGGCGTCCCTGAGCGGATTATTACAGACAACGGTACCAACCTGAACAATAAGATGATTGCTGAGCTTTGCGAACAGTTCAAGATACAGCACCACAATTCTTCGCCTTACAGACCGAAGATGAATGGGGCTGTAGAAGCAGCTAACAAAAACATCAAGAAGATCGTGCAAAAAATGATAGTGACGTACAAAGATTGGCACGAGATGTTACCGTTCGCTCTGCATGGGTACCGTACCTCAGCTAGGACGTCAACCGGGGCAACTCCCTTCTCTCTGGTTTATGGCATGGAGGCAGTCTTGCCGATTGAAGTGCAAATTCCCTCTCTCCGGATAATGAAGGATGCAAATCTAGACGAAGATGATTGGATCCAGACACGGCTTGATCAACTCAACCTCATTGATGAAAAGAGACTTGCTGCTATCTGCCATGGTCAGACGTATCAGAAACGGATGATCAGGGCATTTAACAAAAAGGTCAGACCACAGGAATATCAAGTCGGGGATCTGGTGATCAAGCGAATCATCCTTCCTCAGAGTGATCCAATGGGCAAATGGACCCCCACGTACGAAGGGCCATTTGTGGTTAAGCATGTGTTCTCAGGAGGAGCAATGATATTAACCAACATGGATGGTGACGACCTTCCTCACCCCGCCAATGCAGACATAGTTAAAAAATACTACGCATAAAAAAGACCCGCTAGGCTGACATGCCTAGGCAAAAATTAGGGCTTCCCGTCGAACCAAAAGGGTTCGGGCAAAATGAAGGGATGAAATTGAAAAATCTGTACACCCGGCAAGTCGAAAACCTGAAAAGGCGGCTTGGGCAAAAATGGGTATCCCGGTGGACTGAAAACCCGAAAGGGCGGTCCAGGCAAAAGTTAGGGATAAAAGCGTAATACTATGTCTCATTGGATCACTTTGCATCCAGAATCCGGTATCTGCATCAAGCTCAAACGGCATCGATCAGTCAGCTTCACCTTCAACCAAGGTCATCAAGTGATGAGACGCTCAGAGTTATAAAGGCAATAGCAGAGTTGAAACCCAGTGGATCATTCATCTTTCACACAGCTGTTTTATTTTCTTTTGTACAAAACTTGTATAAACTCTTTTGATCGGCGGCGTACCTCTTACTAGGACGTCAGCCTCTTGTACACAAAACGCCTATTTTCAGGCCATTCAAAAATCAATAAAAATATATCTTCAGTTAAACGTGCCAAGTGTTTTTCTTTTCCTGTTTTGTTTTGCAAAGAACGTCCAAGGTTCAATTTGTGATATATGCATTGACAGTAATTTGCTAACTCATAAACATTTGCATACGAAACAAAGGAATTAATTGCAGGTGACACTAGAAACAGGGGCAATAAAGAGTTGTCTAAACAATCCAATTGTTCTATCCTCCAAGGTACCAAGGTAGGTTCAGCTAAAGAACGTGACCAGTATACCTGAATTCCCCAGAGAGTGGTTCAACAAAACAATACATTCTTCTCCAAGCTATCATCAAATATCAAAGGAAATTGAGTATCCTCCCGTAGATCTCAAATACTTCCCCAACAGCAGTATACAAGCATCCTCGGCAGTCTTGGTCTAAAGATTGTTCCCCGGCGGCATATCTCAATATTCAAAGGAATCACTTCCCTGCAGTTCAAACCTCCCCAGAAGAGCCCAATCCGTTTTCCCCAGGAAGGATGGAGTCCATATCCCCAAGCAGTAAGCTTATCCCCAGTGGATTCTGGAAGCTTATCCCCCGCAGAGCACGAACGCGTCGTCCGGCTTTATTTAAAGAGTTATTTCCTTAACAGGATATAACTGGGTTATCCTCAGCCAAAAGCCATGGAAAGAGCGTCGTCGACAAAGTCTTCTTACCCCAGCGAAGTCCGTCAAAACTTCATACAACAACGGTGTCCTCAAGCAAGTCATTCTCAATAATTCAAGCAAAGCATCTCTATTCCCACAGAGTATTGCTTCCCAGCATGGTCGTCAGAGTATCCTTTCTCCCCGCAGACTCTTCATTTGCCAAGTTTATTCCTCAACGGAGTTATCTTCTCCTACCGGTATTCTTGCAGTTATCATCCCCAGCGGAAGCAAAATCTATTCTTCAACGTCAGCCCAGGATACAACTTCCCGGCACCCGTCAAGGATTCACTTTCCTAGATGAAAACATACATAAAACTTCACATACATCATCATAGCATGCATAACGCACTGCATCATATCATACGAATCTCATTTATGTTGAGAACATCATTGCTTGATCCATATCATGCATCGCATATGACTGACTTTTACCTTTCAGGAAAGATGCAGTTTAAATTCTCCATCACATTTCAAGACTTTGTCCGGTTCAGTTAAATCGACCCTAAGATTTTCCTGATGCTTATCCAGTCAAAGGCCTTCTCTGGTTCAGTCAGATCGACCCTAAGATCTCCCTGATGCTTATCCAGTTGAAGATACTTCAAGACCTTGTCCGGTTCAGTTAAATCGACCCTAAGATTTTCCTGATGCTTATCCAGTCAAAGGCCTTCTCTGGTTCAGTCAGATCGACCCCAAGATCTCCCTGATGCTTATCCAGTTGAAGATATTTCAAGACCTAGACCGGTTCAGTTAAATCGACCCTAAGATTTTCCTGATGCTTATCCAGTCAAAGGCCTTCTCTTGGTTCAGTCAGATCGACCCTAAGATCTCCCTGATGCTTATCCAGTTGAAGATATTCCAAGACCTTGCCCGGTTCAGTTAAATCGATCCTAAGATTTTCCTGATTCTTACCCAGTCAAAGGCCTCTCTGGTTCAGTCAGATCGACCCTAAGATCTCCTTGATTCTCATTCCAGTAGAAGACACCCAAGTTTTTCTCAACAAGCGTTGTTGAAGTTAAAGACACCCAAGATTTTTCTCAACGAGCGTTGTTGAAGTTAAAGTCGCCCAAGGTTCTCTTACCATCCATGCTAAGGCAGTAACCATCCTTGGTTCATTCATCAGCGTTTGAAGCTCCAGACTCAGCTCCTGTAACCAGTCAGGACACATCTATACCAAGCATCTAAAATCAGCTCCTGCAACGTGTCAGGTACTCATTTTCTCTTTTGCAGGTATGCAGGTTCTCGCTAAGGAACCTCCTACGCGATCAACATCCAGATGGCATCTATAAGCCCATCATCCTATCCAGCAATCTCCAAATGGCATATATAAGCCCATTCCCCCATCACTGCCACTACGTGAGCGCAAATTTCTGGGCACTTTAGTGTCCAATCATCTTTTACCATCGGATTACGAAAGGCACGTCAGCCAATCTGCATCCTCAGGTCTAAGAAGATTGAATAGGGGCAACTGTTGTACCCCAAAATTTGCCCTCCCATATTCTCCAAGATTTGTCAAGCCAAGCCACAAAATTCCCCAAGGGTTGTGCAGTTCAACAGTCTCCTATGCAGTCAAAACTAGGGTTTGGGTTCTGATCAAGAAAAGGAAGTTTTCAAAGGCCCAATCAAGTCTCATATGCCTACAAATGTGGTCAAACATCCTCATATCAAGTTTCAAGGCATTCAGCTCAAAATTGTATAGTCAAAACCCTAAATTGCACTACAGTCAACTGTAGGGGCAAAATGGTCATTTGATAGTCAAAAGTTCAAATTTTTGGTCAATATATCATTTTGAAGCCACAAACATCATTTGATCAATGCTTGATCATGATTCTCAAGATTTGGCTCAGAAATCATCAAAGATGCAAAAGTTACTATATTTGGACAGTTGAAAAAGTCAACTGAAATTGACCAGGGCATAACTTTCACATGGATTATCCGAAAAATTCCATCCAAAGCTCATTTTGAAGATAAAGACATTTCCTACAACTCATCTTCATATTCCAAGCCCAAGAAATGCTCTCACAAAAAGTTATCAATTTCAACATTATAGGTCATTTTCAAAAGTCAACAAAAAGGGACTTTAAGTCAAAGGCCATAACTTGAGATTGGTAAATCAAAATGACATGGGACCAAAGGCATTGGTTAGAGGACTCAAAGACCTTTCCAAAATGTCCAAGAACATGTGAAAAGCTTAAAAATTGAGCAAGTTATGCCTTGTGGAAGTTGGGAAATTTTTGGAAATTTTTGAAAGTCAACTTTACTTCAAATGATCAAAAAATGCAAATGGGCCCATTTTTCTTCCAAGTTTCTTCATGCCAAGCCTATGCACGACCATTAGGCCCAAAGGGAAGTATTTTCTCATTTTTTAATTATTTATTTGAATTTATATTAATATTAATTCATTTAAATTATTTTAATACATGAAAAATATAAAGCTTGACCTAAAAAATCTTTTTATGCACATTCTAGACTCAAGATTTCGTGCACATCTTAATTAGGCAAGTTTTGGTGTGATTTGAGCTGATTGAACACAAAATGCACATGGAAAAGATTTGGAAAAGATATGAAGAAATCAAATATGTGAAATCATCAATGCAATGGATTTTGTCTAGTTTTCTTGACCTAAATTGTTCTATACATATTCAAGATCAGAAACCTAATGCCTTAACACTAAAAGCTGCGCCCAAAAAAGCTCTTGCACATTGAAATTTCTCCATAAAAACTCAAAACTGAAAAGCATTCAGGAGGTGGTTTTAAGCCCTAATTCTTATACCAAAAGCTTGCTCGTGGACTCCTGATCATATTCCAGTCACAAACTACAACCAACGCCCCAGGAATTGGTAGTTAGAACTCAAGCTGTAAAGCAAAATTCTTGAAATCGTATAGCATCATTCAAGCATCTTTTTGCATTTTTCTTTATTGATTCATGTTCATAATAATGTTTCCAAGCTAACCAACATATTCAATTGTGTTTTTGTGCCACATATGCGATTTTACCATGTTTGAACATTAGGGTTACAGGTCTTCCAAATTGGGGTTTTTATAACCAGGCAAAATCAGGCCACCCCAGTACCACCATTGCAATCAGTATATCTGGACGAAGAAATTGAGATAGTCGCGCTGAATTTATGCTCAAAGATGAGCTAATCGCTATTTCTTCTAAACCTGCCTAAGACCACGCCCAGAAAACCGTTTCCATAGGCTTGTGTTTTCAGAAAAAATAAAAAGAGGACGAAGACGATGATGCGTTGGCAGGCCATGGTTGGGTGTTTCAAATTTGCGCGCGTTTTAACCATTATGTGTGGGTTTTGATTTTTGTTATTTCTTTGATATAATATATTAAATGAAACGTGATGGCTCAGTTGGCAGGTACCAATGCGTGCAACCTCCAAGACCTGGGTTCAAATCCCAGGTCTGAACAAATTCAATATTATTTTTCACTTACAAATCCCATGCAGCTTCAGTAATGCAGACATACCATATGTCCCCTCATCCAAGCGTACACATGCCTAATGGATACAGATCAAGGGCTGAGATTGAAGGTCCACTATAAGGCAAGTCAACACGTTAGCACACAACTGGCAAAGTCAACGAGGGCCATGCTTATTGGGCCAGATTCCACTAATTTTGACCTCCAATTTTGGGACTACACCCCACCCTGGTTTGCTAATTTCATTGTTTTCCTTATATCCTTTTGATTATTATTTTATTTATTTTGTTATTTTAATTCAGTAATTATTTGTACAAAAAATATAAAATTCAGAAAAGACAAGAAAAATATAATTAATAATAGTTATTTTCTTACAAATTAATATGTAAATTATTTAGTTTAATTAGGTTTTAACTTTAATTCCTTTTAATAAAATCCAAAAAAAATGTAGAATTAGGTTAATTAATAACTTTTTATTTTCTTTTTAATTTTTCCTTTTTCTCACAATATTATTTATTTATTATATTATTTTTATAAAAAGTTGTACATAAATAAATTAGGGTTTAATTTAGATTATATTCTAATTCTTTCATAATAAATAAACAATATTAGAATTAGGGTTTGCCTTTTAATTTAATTTCAATTAACTCCTTTTTTCTTATTAAATCTAAAAAACACAAAATACCAAAAAACATTTAATTTTTAATTTTAAATTCCTTATCAACTTTAATTTTTGCAAAAGGGTTCAACGCCCATTGTTTTAATCATTTTATTTCGCATATTTATTTCGTTTCATTTATTATAATTTTGTATCTCTCCCAAAGCATTGTAATTTAACTTTCTCGCACTTTTATTTATCGCTTTATTTATTTTCCGCTAAATCGGGTCCGGTTTAATTTTGGCGATGTGGACCCGCGCCTTTGTAATAGCCTTAGATTTATTTTCCCACAAATATATTAAACTGTTAAAAAGCATGCAAGAATGAATGTCTTAAATAAAATCAAGCGTAGATCACAACAAACATGACAAGACAAATAACTGAAACATGACACACAATTCGCACACACCACCCCTAGGGTACGCCTCACTGTTGCCTTTCGAAAGGTGATCGTCGAGTAGAGGACGTCTTAGTAAGTCCTCATGATCCGGGAACCTGGCATGAGGGTAGCTTCTAAGGTGTCTTCCCATTGCTCTGGTGATCACCATGTCCCTACAAACTCGAATTGACCCGAACACCTCCAACGGTGGTGCTACCTACCTCTCAATGGTGGGATGGCACTACTTTAAAGGACATCTACCCAGACGAATTCCTTAGGGTAGGTAGGTTCTCAAGGATACTTGCTCTAATCTTAAAAACAAAACAAAACTCTTTTCACACCAACACATTTTCAAAAGCTTTCAAAGCAAACTTTTCAAACACTCTGACGTACGAGTCGAACTGAAATTTTTCAAAGAAACTTTTTTTAAACCCACATTGAAAAGTAAGCAAACATTTTGAAAACACATTGAGCAAGTATCTAAGAGCCCATGGATAACCATGGATAGAAAGGGTGCTAACACCTTCCCTTTCTATAACCTACCTCCCGAACCGAGAGCAATCTCTTTAAAGGAATTTTTCTGTGCTTTTGTCCTTTCCACTTGGAGAAAATAAAAGACGGTGGCGACTCTTGCTTCCGCAACATTTTGCGAACCAGCGTTAAACAGTCAGTTCCAGATCCGCCGATCACAGATGGCGACGATCTGCCGCACCCTGCGAATGCAGACATAGTCAAAAGATACTATGCATAAGAGACCCGCTAGGTTGACACACCTAGGCAAAACAAGGGAATCCCGGTGAACCAAAAGGTTCGGGTAAAAATTAGGGATAAAACAAAAAGAATTTGTACACCCGACAAGTTGAAAACCTGAAAGGGAGACTTGGGTAAAAAAGGGTTTCCCGGTGGACTGAAAACTCAAAAGGGCGGTCCAGGCAAAAATTAGGGAATTAAAGCGTATGACTATGTCTCGTAGGATCACTTTAAGGATAATCTCTTCACAGACAAACTCAGAGCTTCTGAACAATTCAATCATCTTCGGACGAAGCAACAAATGGATAAGATATTCGGAGATACGAAGGCTATAGCAGAATGGGAACCCCATGGGATTATTACACATAGTTATCTTTCTTTGTAAATTGTTCTCATTTTTTATGACACCATCCTCTTACTAAGATGTTTGTCTCCTTTGTACACAAATACTTATTCAAAGTAAATACAAAGATATCTCTTTAAAGTGCAGAAAACCATTTGTCTTTTTCTTTTTACACTTGTGTTTTATTTGCAAAAAATGTCCAATGATTCATTAATGAACATATGCATTTGAACATAATTACTGTTTACAAATAAACATGATGAAAAAGAACAATTACTGACAGATGGAAAGATTAAGAAAACGTCTTTGGCTATTCCATGAGCAATCCCTACAGCACGTCGTTAAGATCCCTAGCGGAGCCAAAACTTTGAACTACAGATCCCCAGCGGAGCTGAGACTACCAACTACCAATCCCCAGCGGAGCCAAAACTTCAAGCTACCAACCCACAACGGAGATAATCCAATTTCTCCAGGTTCCCCCAACAAGTTGTCTTAAAGCCTGAAAATTAACCAAATAACAGTTAACTTTTGTTTCCCCCCAACCTAGGGTAACTCCCCAGTAGAGTGGCAGACGACCGAAGCTCCTGAACTTTTTCCAAACAGGAATAAGCTTTTCCCCACAGAGTTTTTATTACTCCTCGACAGAACAAAGACTCTCATCAATAATCCCCAGTAGAAGTCATTAAAATTCTCTGGATTCCCCAAGCAGATTTCTCAAGAAGTATATGGAATTACTCTCACAACAGAATCCTCAACAGCAGTCAAGGATTTATTTTCCTCAGCAATACAGCAAATCAGCTTACATGCGCATACATTACATCCATATACCATAAACATTGATAAAGTACATATATTGCATCATGCATTTCATGCAACATAACTTTGTGCTTCAGCTAACATTTTACCCTTTTCAGGATAAGATTAACAGCTACCATTAACAAATGTTCAAACATTCAGATACAATACAGATACACTCCAGACACGGAAGTTATTATGTTACTCATTCAGATTTCAACATTCAGATACAGTACAGATACACTCCAGACACAGAAGTTATTTTGTTTCTCATTCAGATTTCAACATTCAGATACAGTATAGACACACTTCAGAAACGGAAGTTATTCTGTTACTCATTCAGATTTCAACATTCAGATACAGTACAGATACACTCTAGACACGGAAGTTATTCTATTACTCATTCAGATTTCAATTTCAAGATACAGTTCAGATACGCTCCAGACACGGTTGTCATTCTGTCACTCATTCAGATTTCAATTTCAAGATACAGTCCAAATACGCTCCAGACACGAAATCCATTATATCGCTTATTCAGGTTCATCCTTCAGATACAGTTCATATACACTCCAAACACGGAAGTCATTCTGTTACTTATTCAGATTCAAGTACAGATACAGTTCAGATACGTTCCAAATACGGTCACCATTCTGATGCTTATTCTTTTGATTTACAAAAAACATTCTTGGATGGCATCTACAAGCCCATCTCCAACAAGATTCTAACATACTCTCCAAATGGCATCTTTAAGCCCATTCCCTCAACTACACTTTTGTCGAGTGCAAATTTATGGGCACTCTAGTGTCCAATCATATTTTACCTTCGAGTCACGAACGACAAAACTCGCCAATCTAACTCTTCAGGTTCAAGAAGATTGAACAGGGGCAGCTGTTGTACCCCAAAATTTGCCCTCCCATTTTTCATAGAAGACACAACCCTAGGGTTTCTCAGATAATCAAGTTGGCTCAGAAATCGACCAGACATATTCTCTTATGTGGCAGTAAACTAATAATTGGGGTTTTTCTTGCAATTCTCAAAAGAAAATGAATTCTCGGAAATTCAATTGGTTTTCACAGGTCTTCATGCCTCCTCAAGTTTACTGGAAAGTTTAATGTTTGTTCTCAGAGCATGGTTTGTTTGGGACAAGAGATGGAATTTAAGACTGTCATTAGGGACGACCATGATTTTGATCCAGGTTAACCAGATGATTTGCGTCTTTTAAAACATTTGCTTGGTTAAGAAATGGAATATACATTGCGTGTTTGTTTGGAATGCAGTTGCAAGATTACATAATTATTGGAATTTAAGTTATCAGATTGGAGCATTTTGTTTCAATTGTCTTGATTGGGCATTTCAAAAATCAAATAGGATGCGAGGAGAAATTACAAGTTATTGTTGGTAAAGAATTTCAATTGACACCAAAATATTTCATAAGACTTTCTCCAATTTTTCAAACATTGTTACAAAACAATTTGTTCTTTTAAATACTCTATGTTTTACAACTTATTGTATTTAAAAGATGAATTAGTACAATTGTTGGATACAGTAAAAGAACGATTTCTCTAAATTATAAAGAAAATCTAAATGTTTGATTAGCCTAGGAGAATTAATCTATGCCTAAACTTGTCTGAAGATTGAAGTCGCATCTCAAAAGACTTCCATGCTTGCCATAAAGTTCTTGCCTCCTTTGCTTTGTCACGTCCAATTATGCTCACATGAAAACAACAGAAAGAAAAATAGTTAGTACAAATTATTTGGGCACGAGCAAGAATTTTCCAAAAAAAAGAGAGGTAATCATCATTAAGGTTTGCAAGAATGGAATCAGAATGCCATTATTCATCACAATTTTATTTTTCTATTTTTGCAAATCACAAGAAGATTTTCCTTCTTGGTTCACAAAAAGAAGGAAAAGAAATGCTATAAACTGTCCAACAAAATGCAAGCAAGCTGTCTAAACAAGAAGAAATGCTACAAAGCTGTCCAAACAAGAAGAAATGTTACAAAGCTGTCCAAACAAACAGAATGTTACAAAGCAGTCCAAACAAAAATGTGCAAACTGAAGCAAACAACAGCCTCAAAAGCCAAACAAACAGAATGCCCAAACAACAACACAAATCAAACAGAATGCCCAAACAGCAGCGCAAATTGGACAAAACAACAAACAACATCAACAAAAACGAGGCAGCAATATAGCGAACAACAAAGAACATCAACAAAAGCAGTGCAGCAGTATGGAAAAATAAATAGCTAAGTCAAACAAGCAAAAGCTTGTTCAAGAAGCATAAGTCATCATTTTCCATTTTCCTTTGCAAACTTTTCATAATTGGAAAAAGGGGCAAAAAGCAATTTGCTTTCCTAATGTCATTGAGAGAGAAGAGAGGAAAGAAGTCACCTAGGATATTGGAATACACAATCCTGCTGCCCTCCCTGTCACAAGTTGCATAGAAGTTGCTAGAAAACAAAACTGCCACCAAAAAGCCATAAGGACAATATGTTAAAATATTCAAAATTGTTGGCTTCCCACCATTTTGAATAGAGATAACAGAAGCAGGGCCAATATAACAATAGACACAACTCTCAAGCAAAAGATAGAGAAACATTATCAAACTCAAAAAAAACTTGAACACAAGCATCCAACCTTGATAAACTTGTCCAACCTCAAAAACCAACAAAAAAAGCCTTAAACTGATAAACAAGCATCCAAACTGTCAAAACCTAAAACCTGAAACCAAGTATCAAGCTAAAAACACAGTAGCCATCCTCAAGAACCAAACCTGTAACAAACCTGTTAACCAACAACAAAAAACCACAAAAACTGTTAACCATTCAAACTGTAACCAAACCCAAAAAACTGCCAAACCATCAACACATCCAAAACCAAAGCTCCAAATGCCTAAAACCAAAACAAAAAAACTAGTAAAAGCATCCCACCATCAACCAAACCTACAACAGTTTCACAAGATGAAAAAACCAGAACACACAAGTCTCAAACCAAACCAGTAACAACAGCAAAAACAAGATCAGTAACAAATCCACAAAACTAAAAACTCAAAAAGCCACAAGTCTCAAACCTGTAACAAGCTTAGAACAAATCTCAAAACAACAAAACTGTTAACAAATTTCAAACAGAACCCTCATCACAACGAAGACCTGCACTAAGCCTCCAAAATCCACAAACACAAAAACGCAGTAGCCATCACCAATCTCACCAAAACTGTCGTCAAACCTCAAGAACCATCATTAAATAACTAAACCCAAAAAACCAGTAAAACATCAACCAACCTGAACCAAAGAAAATTCAAACATAGTAGCCAACAAAAAAAACCAACATCATCATCATTCAAAAGGAAACAAAAGAGTTACCAACGAGTGTGAAAACCCACGCCTTCAATCCTCATCTCTTCCCCCCCGTCTCCAGCCACCGCGGAACACGAGCATCAGCCTCGTCCTTCCCTTCCTATTTCATCAAAAAAAATCTCCAACAGATATGATATTTTCCTCTTTATCATAATCCCATATATTTTTCTCTGCATCTAAGGAATAAGGTTGATTAACAAAAAAGCATAAACAAGACAAAAAACAATGAAATCGTTTAAGCTTTAATAAGAAAAAAATAGCACCTTTTCGAGAAGATCTTTAGAAACTAGATCAGGGAGGCAAGAGATACGATCGTTCCGGAAACAGAGAGTTGGGGGGGGAAGATCAGACGAACCGATTTCATTGCTCTTAGGTTTTAATCCGAACTTAGGGTTTTCAAAAACGCGAATCATGGTGAGGTAAAGATGGAGAGAGCGATTTTGCTCGCGAAATAGGGATGGTTAGTGAGAGATTTAGAGGATGATACAGGGACGGGCGAAAGAGACGAAGCGGCGACGCTGTGAACAAGGGGTCCAAGAACCCTAATTTTATTTTTGATCCCTTAAACAACATCTAAGTACAGTTTAAGGAGCTTGGGCTTTTTGTTTTCTGTTAGCCCCCTTAAGCCCATTCGTTTTACTGATCCACACCCCCTCTGGCTTTGTTTTGTCACAACAAACACAACTATTTTCTTTTGGGCCTCTCCTCAAATCAAATTAAGCCCATACTTTCTTTAATTGGGTTTCTTCCCATTTTCTTTTCTTTGTTATACAATTGCTAATAAAACATACAATTTTTTTTATAGATTTAGGTCTTTTGTAAATAATTTTCATCACTTTCTTTTTCTTAATAAATTTTTGTTTTAGATTTAATTGATATAATAAAACACCAAAAATAATAATTTAGTTTATTTATTTTCTTTAGATTTTACATAATTAACAAAATATAAAAAATAGAGATTTTAATTTAATCATTTATTTTTATTTTTTAGATTAGGTTTTACCTTCTTCTTTTTTTAAGTAAATATTTTGCATTTCATATTTTGTTAATATTATTTTCATGAATTATCATAGCTTTAATTAAATCGCACAAAATTCGATTTGGTTGTATTGTTTGATATTCGGACATTTCTTTCCCATTTGGTTCATCCCCATTTGTAAAAATTATACCCCCATTCCCGAATATTTTGTAATAGCGTAGAATTTCAATTCCCGTAATTTACTGTTTTCCATATACTGTATAGTAACTAGGCGTGTATGGCAAGATTCAAAAATCAATCGCTAGATGACCTAACCAAAGAATAAATTAACTTGAAACCAACACACTTTTTCACACGCGCACCTCTAGGGTAACTTCGCTCGTTGCTTCGGAAATACAATCATGTCCCTCGAATATGAGACGCTCTAGCAATGACCCTTCGATAAAAAAAGATCGTAGTCCCTCGATGACCCTCGATGTTGCCTTCGATTAAAACGATCTCGTCCCTTACAAAAATTGCTAAAGCGTCTCACAAGTTACCTTTAATGATTGTAAAATTGACCTGCGCCTGTCCCTTCACATCCAACGATGGGGCTTCTTACCAAATCAATGGTAAGATAGCACCATTAAAAGGAAGAAGAAAAGAACAATTTAATACCTTTCGAGTAGATAGACTCGCTCTTAATTACTCGCTTGCTCATAATAAAAACTTTTCACACCTACACTTTCATTTTAAAACATTTTCAAAAAGACAAATATGTTCTGTATACGTTCTTATAGAGACGAGAACCATTGCAAAACATCTTTTCAAAACACTTTTCGAAACACGATTCACAAACACATCTTTGAACCATTTTTCGAAAACAAAACTTTGTATAAGTTCTTATAGAGACGAGAACCATTACAAAGAGATTTTTTTCAAAATACTTTCAAAGCCCACACCACAAGCACACTATCAAATGAAAGCAAGTGATCTAAACGAGTAACTAAGAGCCCATGGAAAACCATGGATGAAAAGGGTGCTAATACCTTCCCTTTTCATAATCTACCCCCCGAACCCGAGAAATAATCTCGAAAGGTCTTTCCTGTGCCTTTTTACCTTTCCTTTTGGATAAAAGAAAAGTTAGTGGTGAATCTTGCTAACCGCACGAGTGCGATCGAAACGCAAAACATCAAGTCAGTTCTCCCACTGTATCACACTACCCCTCGAACTCAAGAAAATATCTCAGAGGTCTTTCCTGTTCTTTTCACCCTTTCCTTATCGAATAAATGAAAAGTCGATGGTGACTCTTGCTATCCGCAACAATTGTGATCAAATGCAAAACAACCAAGTCAGTTCTCCCACCATATCACAAATGGTATAAGGAATATCCCCCTCAGCAACAGGCTTGACAATTATTGGTAAGACAGCGGGATACAACATCATGAGGTTTTGAGTGCGAACTCGTACCTATTTGAGGCAGGGCTCCAAAGGGATGGAATTCTTTTATCCTAAAGTTTTTCTATCAACCTTGTTTACCATGCCCCAAGCACGTATAAACCTTTGACGATAACCTTGAGGATCATTTTCGTAGTCGAACAGAATACCCTGGATAACTGCGTTATAAGGACTATCTCTTTGAGCATAACCAAATTGTCGTAGAGCCAAAGAAGGGTTGTAGATGATACCTCCCATAATGCCAAGGAGTGGAACATTAGGGAATTCCCTATAGTGGTCAATAATAATAACATCTTCCAGAGATTGGGAACACCAATAGATATTTGAATGATAAAGCGACATCATCCTTTGAGACCATCTTAAACCTTGTTCATTCTTCATTACTGATTGGGGAAGGTGCGAAATAAACCACCTGGATACCAGAGGTATGCAACACATAAGAGTTCCTCGCTTCCTCATAGCACGGGTGTGAAGAGAATGCAAAATGTCTCCGAGCAAGGTAGGCACAGGGTTACGAGTGAGGAAAATTTTGACAGCATTCACATCTATGAGTTGGTCTGGATTAGGGAATAACACCAAACCATAGATCAACAAAGCCAAGATTTCCTCAAAAGCTTGAAAACTCATAGCATACAGAAATAGACGAGCCTTCTCTAACAGAAAATTATCAAGAAAACCTTTGACTCCACTTTTTGTTTCTCAATTAGATACAATATCAGACCATTTCAGATGTAAGGTTGCTGTAATTTCTTCAGGTTATGGGTCTTTCTCTAAACCAGGGAAAGGTGTTTGATCAAGAACATGTATTCCCAGTAGCTTAGAGAATTATTCCATTGTGGGTACCAGCTGATAATCCAGAAAGGTGAAAGAGTGATGTGCAGAGTCAAAGAATTGGAATAAAATACACATTATGTCTTCTTCAAAACCCTAAGTAACTAAACTGTATAGTCGACCATGCCTTTTGATGAACAGAGAACTTTCAGGAACCCTCGAGACTAACTCCTTAAGTTGAGAAGGCACCCTTACAAAGTTGATCCGAATAGTGTTTCTACGAGTGGAGGCTATAACCTACAAAATAGAACAAAGATAAATCCATAGGTCCTTGAAATGGTTAGTGAAAATGATAAGGTATGATGTCATGTTCGAATAATTAACCATACACAAACAAAACACACAAGGCCTTAGGTTTAAGATTGCATGGAGTTTGTCGGTAAGTACCCTCTTGAAGATTTAGTTGGCTCAACCTGTCCTAAAAGAAGTAACTGGGTTCTAGGAGCCTTAATATCACCGATCTTTCTCTCAGGCATTGTTTCAGCACAAGCATCTAATTTGCGACTGAAATATCCTGAGAGTCTGATATCAATGAGTGTAATATCGAGTATCAACCAACTTTAGTCTGCACCAAAGTCATCCATCTCACTACTTTCTAATGGTTAAGTTGTGTCAACTAAGGTTCTAAGGTCAGTTAATGCTTATGACACCATACGACAACCCAATATTCTCCTTGATTGACTCAAGGGACACCAACACAAACCAATGTGTCACACTAATGTAGCCATTGTTTCAACCATATTGGTCTATGTCATACAATTTTCATGATCTATAGCTAATTACCTAAAATTCCCCAAGATCCGGATATATGATATATACAAGAAATAAACCCAAGTGTAACCCGAAATATAAAGCATACAAGGCAAACAAGTAAAGCAATAAAGGTGATCTAGCCCTAAAGGTAACCCCACTTTTATTTTTGTCCCCAACAGAGTCGCCAGTTCTGTAATACGGTAGGAGAACTGACTTTTGCGTTTTGCATTTTATCATAAATGTTGCGGATAGCAAGAGTTGCCACCGACTTTTATTTTATCCAATAAAGGAAAGGGTGAAAAGAAAAGACCCTTTGATAATTTTCTGAGTAAGGGGGGTAGGTTATGAAAAGGGAAGGTGTTAGCACCCTTTTCATCTGTAGTTATCTACGGGATCTTAATTCGCTAGCTGACTTTAAAAATGCTTTGTGTTTGTGTATGCTTGAAAATATTTTGAAAATGCCTAAGTACGATAATTTTGTAATGATTCTCATATCGTTGAGAATGTATACAAAATGTTTGTTTTGAAAATATTTATTGGAAGAAAGTGTTTGTTTTAGAAAGTGTGAGGTGTGAAAATTGTTTCAGTTTATGAGCAAGAAATTACGAACGATCTACCTACTCAAAAAGTCTTTATTCTTTTCCTCCTCCTTTAGATAGTGCTACCCTACTATTTGTTAGTAGGAAGCCATATCATTGGATGTGAGGGACAAACGCATGTCATCATACAGTCATAGAAAGAAACTTGTAGGATGATTTAACAATTGTCGTAAGGGACTAAGATCGTTTATCGAAGGCAGCATCGAAGGGGCATCTAGGGACTAGGATCTTTCAACCGAGAGTCTTTGCTAAAGCATCCCACATTCGAGGGACAAGACTATTTTTTATCTGAGGCAACAAGTGAGGGTCACCCTAGAGGTGCACATGTGCGAAGTGTTTTGATTTCAAGTATTTGTCTTTGAGATTAGGTTATTTAACAGTTAATTTTAATCTTGTCATACAAACCCTAATTACTAACAGTAATAAGGAAAGCAGTAAATTGCAAAGAAATTAAATGTCCTACGCTATTACAACGCTTCGGGAATGGGGTACAAATTTATGAATGAGGATGAAAAAGTAAAGTAAACCCTAATTAAAGTTATTACAGACCATTGAGCAGTTACAATAATTCATAAATAAAGTACGCAAAAATTTGTAAAATAAAGAAAAGAGAAAGGAAATTGTTTTTGTGATTTTTTTGATAGAAAAAGATTGATGATTAACCTAATAATTTGATTAATCTTAGTTTAGAAAAAAAAATTGATTAAAACCTATAAAGTAACAAAAAAAACCTAAGTTAATTTTAATTAAGAAAAAGATTTTTAGTTAAAATAAAAAAAACTAAAATAACCCTACTTAATTTTGATTTATAAGAAATTAATTTGTTAAAAAAGATTAATTAATTTAACTAAAAGAAAGAATTAATTTGGTTAATTAAAAACCTAATTTTAAATTAATTAAAAAAAATTTAATCATGTTAAAAAGAGTTAAAGTGAAATAATTATTAAAAAAAGAGAATGGGCTTGTTGAAGAAAATCTAGTGGTGTGAGAAACAGAAACGTTGGGCCCAGATAATGTAAGCCCATTCTACCTGCCTGAGATCCAACGTGTTGCTCTAAGTAGGTCCACTGTGGGCACGCAAGCTCTAGCGCGTTAATCTGGATCTTTGAGAGATCCAAGGATGATAACGAGAAGGGTGCACCATGTACTTGCGTAGGATTAGTGTGCTGAATCTGCAAAAAATATATGAAAAAAAAACAAAAGGGTACCACTGGGGCTCGAACCCAGGTCCCTCTAGTATACGCACACTTGTTTTACCACTGGGGTGGCTGTTTCATCCGGTTATGAAACAACACCCAATAAATATATTACAAACTTAGTTTTCAAATTTGAAAATGCTACCTTCTTCTTCCTCGCGCGTGCAGACAACAACAACACCATTGATGAATATCAAACTCTTTCATTTCTCAACCATTTTAAAAAATGTAAACATTAAAGTTGTTCTAAATTTTACCACGAATTCAACCATGCCATTAACTTTAATTAAAACTCAAAGATTAAAAAGAATTTTACTCAGTACCAAAAATAAAACCTAACTGGTTAGAGTTTCGATTCTCACTTCATAAGCAAAATTAATGAAAACTAATGACATGGTTAGATTCAGGATATTGATATCTACATTTTATCTTTTGAAATTGAAAGTAAATGATGCATATATATGGATATCATAATTGGAGAAACTTACCTCTTGAAGTGAGAATCGAGTTTGAAGTTAGAGCACTTCTGGAGGTGTTAAGATGATCTGGATAGATTCACTGTACTCTCAAGAAGCTTTTGCAACGCCTACCCTAGATTGAGAGTGCCTTAAATCTTCTGAACAAGTCAAGTTGTAGAGGTGTTTGAGATTGGTTTGGATGAAGTGTTTGGGATGTTTCAGTGAAAAACTAATGCATACAGAAGCGTAGGTATGATGTGGAGATGGTGTTTGAATGATAAAAGAGACAAACACACGAGCGCATTTGAAGTTGGGTGTTGGAAGCTTCAAATATGCAACAATAGTGGTTTCTTGGTGATTATAAGTTTAAGAGAATTTGGGGGTGTTTTGGAGCTGTCAATTTCTACATTGGCTTGCAAATGACTTCTCTATTTATAGAGAAAAGGTTTGAGGGCAAGGGCTGACCAGGTTTGCTAGTTATGGAGTTATGGCTTGGTTGAAATGTAACTTGTGATTTCTTGAGAAATCAAAGTTCCAATGCACAATACCATGGATCATATAGTGGTTAGGAGCTGTAGACATGTTGCTTCTATATTTAGTGCTTGTGTGTGATCATAGGAAGCAATGTATGGGCTCAAAGAGTTGACATTTTGATTAAAGTTAGCTTTACAAGAGTGGAAGTGTTAACTTTGTGCTAAAAATGGAATGATACATTGGACAAAGGATTGAACACTTGGATAATAGCTAAAAAGAGTGTGTAATCTTCTGATTATGAAAAGATTTAGGAGTTTAGAGGTCTGCAAAGTGAGATTGCAAGGCATGTCTATGAGATTTACTTACGAGTTCATCACAAAAATGACCTATAATTCATGTTTAACATGCCATCTTCATCTCTTCGAAACTTCTAGTTCAAGTATGATAAATTTGTGTTCTTGGATATTTTGGAAATTTGAATCAAGATCTACAACTTTCATGTTGACTACTTTGGCTAAATCAAATGGAAACTTGGTGAAAATTGGCCAAGAAGTTGGGATAAAAAACTGATCAAAACTTGTTGAAATTTTTTCTAAGTGTTGGATAAAAAATATCAGAACTTCATGGGCCTATATCTCTTAATCCAAGCACTTTTTAAGGATCATCCCATATTAACAAAGTTTTAGAATTCATTAATCCCTACAACTTTCATGTTGTAAGTTTTCCTTGAATCAACTTGTATCTTGAGGAAACTTGCTTGTGAAGTTAGGTTTTTTTAAGCACAAAACACTTGAATTTTTCCAAGTGTTTGAAAATCTTCAATTTTGACTTTTGTTGACTTTCTTGATTCTCTTGAATCTTGATGACAAAGTTTGATAATTTTGAATGTTTTAATGGTTCTTGATTTTTGAATTTCAATGTTGACCAAAAAGTCAAAGTTTGACTTTTGTGTAACTGTTGACTTTTCATCAATTGATTCAATTCTTCAACTATCAATCACTTGTATCTTTGGAAATGTCTTGGGATATGTAATTAAGTCAAAATGTTGTATTTGAGTCCTTGAGATCATGCTTTAAACCATTAGGTCATGCACTAGGCCAAAAGTCAATGATCAGTCATCTTCAATCAAAACCCTAATTTTGAAAATTTTTGACCTTTGATGATTTGAGGGTTTTCCTTGAGGAATCATGATCAACCCTTGATTAAATGATAAATATCACCTCAAAATGTTGATGTTGATAAAAAATCTTGAAGTTTGACTGTATGTTGGTCATAGTTGAGTTTTTATCCAATACAACTGACTTTAAATCTTCTGAGCCATTGACTGAGCCAACATGTGATGTAAGACTTGAAACTTGACATAAGCATTATTGAGGACCTATGATGAATCATGTTGCAGACCAATTTTCTTTGAGAAGCACCAAACTCTAGTTGAAGACCTTTGCTTAGGAGGTGGTTTTGACCAGTCAAAATCTTGAGTAGTTTTAAGCAAACGGGGACCTCATGAGAATGTCTTGAAGAAAATAGGAGGGCAAATTTTTGGGTAAACAGAATGCAAAAATAAAAATATAAAAATAAAAGTCAGAAAAATATGGACCATTGAATGAGAGTCAAAACGCGTTAGTAAACAAATTCAAAGGATCTGGCGCGTTGTGCATATGATGGTCTGTTTTAAAAATCACACCAAATCATTTTTTAATAATTAAAAGTAACTTTAAATCTGGCACGTTGGATGTAGTCTGACTAATGAAAGTAATCAGATCTAAGAATTCTAAAAACGTGTGTATGGTAAGGCAAGCACATTTGATAAGATTCAAAAAAATTACATGTCAGACTATCATTGGTTGAAGCGCGACACGTATGTCGTCTTCAACCTCTAGACGCTCTAGATTGGAGTTCCACAAACTATAAAATTAGAGAACCAGACCGGTACCATTAGATTCGTCTTTTCAAGAAAGAATGGAAAATCTATAAGCTTACAGCCCATTTGGCTTCTGCTTCCTTCATAATTATTTCTTCTAACTTTTCCCAGAAAGGAATATATAGAATATAAATCATCTGATTGTACAAAATTCCGTAAAGAATACTTGTTGTAGTTGCTCTTAACTTATTCAACTTCTCTACAACTTACTTACAAATCCCTCCAACTAAAGTAGAGAAATGGATTGAGAAAACTAAAGTAGAAAATGAGGAGGAAATTTTTAGAAGTGTTTAAAGGATTCGAAAGAGAGGTGAATACACAGTCATCCACTTGTCATATTTTGGGAAGAAAAAAATTATTAAATGATAGATACATTACACTTTATACATATGGATTATTAAATCCATATAAATAAATAAAAAATAAAAGTTATTTACATAAGAAAACAGTAGCTTTTGTGCGACCAAAATGGAACTCCAAGAACGAACAAACAAAGACGTATAAATTAGACGAAAAGCGAAATGATGCAGACTGATTCCGACTAACATAATCACCAAACTGAAGTTGAAAAAAAGAAGAAGAAATTCCGTTACTTTTGAAAACGATGACACTGGGTTTGATCAATGCCAATCCCGTCGTTCACGCCAAAAAAGAGCGAATCCCTCGTTCAGAAGATCCTCACGCTCACACCGACGATTCCGTTGATCCTCTCGATATTTATGATATCCTTCTTCTATTATTATCTACATAATTTTTCTTAGTTTACTTGAGTTGAAATTGAAATTAATGCATGTGCTTTTATTTTTTGGATCCTTGACTTTGATTTTTGACAAATTTCGTGAGGGATATTAGGGATCCTGAACATCCTTATTCTCTGGAACAGCTCAATGTTCTATCTGAAGAATCAATTTCTGTTGATGATAAACTGGGGAGGATTCTGTGAGTTTTTGTTGTGGGATTTATGAAAGCTTTGATTTGATGGAAGTATGAATTTGAAGTTTTGTTTGTGTAGGATAACTTTTACGCCAACTGTTCCACACTGTAGCATGGTTACTGTGATTGGTCTTTGTCTCAGAGTTAAGCTCAAGCATTATTTTCCTCCTCATTTCAAAGTTTGTTCCTTCTCAACCCTTTTGATTCACTGGTTATTGTTTTGTATTCATGTGTTGTGAATGTATGGATCTATGGTTTTTGTTTTTTTGTTTTTTTGTTTGTTTGTTACCTTGTTTCATGTTTGATTCATTGTGAGTTTTGCGAAATCCGTGTGATGTTGAGACTTGGTTGACTCTCTAAAGTGTAGCTTTCTATGAAGCACCTACTTCTACACGAAAGCGTGTTTGTGTTTGTTGTCTGACACAATACCGACACATGTGTAGTAGACATGATGACATTGCGATGGATGTGTGGTAAGACTAAATAGCATAAGATTAAAAATAACAGTATTAGAGAGAGTGTTAAGATAGCATCTATAGTAGAAAAAATGATGTAAAATAGGCTTAGGTGGATTGGACATGTAGAAAGAGCTGTAGATTCAGTTGTAAGGAGAACATTTCAAATAGAGAGGAGTCAAACAACTAGAGAAAGAGGAAAACCTAGAAAAATTATAAGAGAAACTATTAAGAAAGATCTTGAGATTAACGAATTAGATTGAAACATGGTCTTGGATAAAACATTATGGCGGAATTTGATCTAAGTAGCTGACCCCTTAGGGGAGATGGCTTGGTTGTTGTTGTGTTGTACTATCGGTGTCGACGAGTCAAGTGTTTCATAGGTAGCTTTGGGGAATGTCATGATGGCACACTTTTATGCCACCCAACATAATCTGAATCCAAACACACACTTTGATTAACTGGTTTAACATTCTTACAAATGTTTCTTTGACTAATGTAAATTGCACATCAATCTCATACATAATTTATAGGAAAATTGGTTTATCTGTCCTGGACTTTCAAAACAACCAAAACTTGTGAAGATTGAGTTTGCACCGGAGTTACATCAATGTGTACTGTAAAGATAACATTTCTACTATTTTTCTTGAAAGAGTGTAGCTGTTTTGGACTTGTAAGAGTTAGTAATTTTCAACTTAAGCATTTTTAAAGTAAGAAAAAAGTTTGTTTTCGTCATGAATACAAGTAAATTTCAGACCAAATGCCGTGCAAAATTGAATTTTGTGAAAATTAAAAATTGATGAGATGAGATAATGTAAGAAATTTTCATTTTAACCTAGTGGTTGGACTCAAGTGGTTAGTGAACTATAGTTAAAATCGATTTGATCAAGAGTATCCAAGTTTGATTCTTGGTTGGATTAATTACTGGTTAGACTTTACTTATCTTGTCAGACTTGAGATTACTAGGACTGACTCTTCCCTAGGAATAGGATGGTTAGACAAACCTAATGAAAGAGAGTATAGGAGAGGCATTGAGAAGTGAAAACAAAGGCATGGTTTTCTAAATTTTAGTTTATCATTCAATTGTGCAAACCTGGTGCTATAAAATTAGAGAAGGATCGGTTTACAGTACACAATCTTACCTTGTATTATAACTGGCTGAATCCTATGACTCATACATGTGATCTCTAAGTCACACGCTTAGTGTTATCAAATAGTGGCGCCTTGGCCACTATGGCAGACATACATGATGGTTTTTGGGCTCGCTTCAATGGTAAATATCGGCCGATATTGTGGGTTTTTCCGCCATAATTTGCTATTACGGCGTCACAAAGCGGCTGGTATGGCGGGATTTTGGCTCTCCGCCATGGACCGCCGTCGACAACATTGTGTACACAAAAATAAGTATTATCTCTTCAGAACATTGGAACCTAGAAGTGAAGATAGAAAGCTATTCAAGAATTCTTTATGTTAGCAGTAGAGAAGTATACATCTAGTCATATACTAAAATAAAACATGTTTTCAAATTATGTTTCGACATAGATCGTACTTGACTAGACTTAAGAGCCATGACTCCAGGGGATGTGATTCTTGCTCCATGCACAATGTATTGAAATTAATCATCAGATAAATTATATTCTATTCTAGCTTCTTAACTGCGGTATGCCAAACGTGTATGTGACATTAATTTCTCCCTGCACATAGTTTTGTATTCTTCCCCTGTATTTGATGTACCTATTGGAAAGTGGTGTGCTTATTGCCCCTACATTCACATGGTTTGGTATTCTTCCCTTGTATTTGATGTACCCATTGGAAAGTGGTATTCAGTTACGTTAGAGATTGATAGAAAACAGAGAAGCAAAGAGTGAAGAGAAAGAGAAGAGAGAGAGAGGGAAAATGCAAAACAGAATTTGTTGTTCCCTTTGATTCAGTTACAACAATCCTTTATATGGAAAGGATAAGGGATAGAAATGGAATTAAACACTAGTCTAATTCCCTTATACTAGAATATTACAGGATTGCCCTTATATCTCTAATACTCCCCTCTCAAACTTAGGGTGGTTGGTCAAGTTTGAGCTTGTCAACAACTCTAAGTTTTGATTTAAGAAACAAGAATCTGTTGGTGGAGAGTGGCTTGGTTAACACATCAGCCCACTGATCTATTGCAGGAATGTGGGAAACAATCAGGTTCTTGCCAATCAATTTCTCCCGGACAAAGAAAATGTCAAGTTCCATGTGCTTGGTCCTTGAGTGCAAAACAGGGTTGTGAGCTAGAGATACTGCACTTAGATTGTCACACAGTATCTTGGGAGTCTGATGGGTGATGTGAAGTTTCTGCAGAAGAGATTGAAGCCAGAGAATCTCTGCTGTAGCTAAGGCCAAACTTCTGTATTCTGCCTCAGCACTTGATCTGGCAACAAGTGTCTGCTTCTTTGCCCACCAAGTAACAAGATTAAGACCTAGGGAGATGCAGGCCCCAGAAGTAGACCTTCTATCGTCAGGATCAGAGGCCCAGTCTGCATCACAAAGGCCTGTGATAGTGAGAGGCAAAGTGAGGTTAGCAGGTGAGAGAAGAAGGCCATGTGAAACTGTCCCTTGGAGATACCGGAGAATTCGCTTAACAACTTTCCAATGATCCTCAAGAGGGTTTGAGAGAAATTGGCAAACTTTGTTGACTGCAAAAGAGATCTCAGGTCTTGTTACAGTAGCATACTGTAGGGCTCCTACTATAGACCAGAAGTAGGTGGAGTCAGCAACTTGAGCAAAACCTACTTTGGATAGTTTGGTGCTTGAGGCCATAGGGGAAGCAATTCCTTTAGCAGTAGCCATGTTAGCTCTATGAAGCAAATCCCTGACATACTTGCTTTGAGAAAGCAGAAGAGAACCATTGGGAAGATGAGTTACCTCTATGCCCAAAAAATAATCTAGTTTGCCCAAGTCTTTGAGAGAAAAGGCCAGATTGAGTTTAGTGACCAACTGCTTGATGAAAGAAGAAGAAGAGCCAGTGATGATAATGTCATCAACATACACCAACACTAAGGTGTAGCAGGATGGTGTGAGCATCATGAACAAGGAGGGATCACACCTGCTGGCAGTGAAACCCAGTTGGAGAAGAGGCCCTTTGAGCTTATCAAACCAGGCCCTAGGAGCTTGTTTAAGCCCATATAGGGCTTTGTGTAGCTTGCAGACTAGACCAGGCTCACCCTTTTCAAAACCTGGTGGTTGAACCATATAAACCTCTTCATTAAGCACTCCATTTAGAAAAGCATTATTGACATCAATTTGCTGTATGATCCAACCTTTAGATATGGCAAGTGTTAAAACAGTCCTCACTGTAATGGGTTTCACAACTGGTGAAAACGTTTCAATATAGTCAAAACCTTCAACCTGATGGAAACCCTTAGCAACCAATCTTGCTTTATATTTATTAACTGTCCCATCTGCATTTTCTTTGACTCTAAAAACCCACTTGCAGCCAATAGGTTTTCTGTGATCAGGAACGGGCACCAAAGACCAAGTGTGGTTCCTAATTAATGCTTCATACTCAGCTTTCATAGCAGTTTGCCACTCGGGAATGGATAGAGCTTGTTTATGTGAGGTTGGTTCCAAGTGAGTGAGAAGGAGAGCGGGGTGCAGCCTAGGTTGAACAATACCATCCTTAGCTCTAGTGACCATGGGATGAGTGTTAAGAGGATGAACAAATGGAGCAGGGGAGGAGTGTTCAGTGAATGGAGAAGAGGTTGTGCTGTTGCCAATGACCACTGAGGAGGACTCAGTACCAACTTGAGGAGACACAGCTGAAGAGTCAGCAAAAGATGTTTCAGGATGGACAAAATGTTGAGAAATAGAAGCAGACTGGGAGGGAGAAACAGGTAAAACAGGGTTAGGATTAATGCTGCTGAAAGAAGGTTGTCTGCTAGGAGAACCAAGGGAATTAGTAGGTGACTGAAAGTATGAGTGAGGACCAACAAATGTAAGGGGAATAAGATGTCCAGATGGAGGTCCAGAAAAGGGAGTAGTGGAGGGTTTTGAAACAGATTTAGATGATGAGTCAGGAAATAGGGAAGTATATGGGAACCTGTGCTCGTTGAATATTACATCCTTAGACACAAATATTCTGCCAGTGGGATCAAGACATTTATAGCCTTTGTGGGATGGAGAATAGCCAAGGAATAAGCACTCCTTAGAATGCATAGCAAGTTTGTGAGAATTATAGAGTATGAGATGAGGAAAACATGAGCAGCCAAAGGCTTTTAAGAACTTGTAGTCAGGAAATTGAAAATACAGCAAGAAAAAAGGTGATTTATTATGCAGGGAAGGAGATGGAAGCCTGTTTATGAGGTAGGTAGCAGTGAGGAAAGCATGATCCCAGAATTTTAAGGGTAGGTTAGCCTGAGCAAGAAGAGTGAGACCTGTCTCCACAACATGTCTGTGTTTACGTTCCACAGAACCATTTTGGTGATGAGTATGTGGGCATGTAACTCTGTGTGTTATGCCATGCATGGTTAGAAAGTGTGTCAAAGGTTTGAATTCACCTCCACCATCTGTTTGCACAAACTTGATTTTGAGATTAAGTTGTAGTTCAACAAGAGCTTTAAACTGAATAAGTGTGGCAAGTGTGTCAGATTTTAATTTTAGAGGATAAATCCAGGTATAACGGCTATAAGCATCAACACAAGTGAGAAAATATGAATAGCCAGAGATGGACGGAACTGGTGAGGGCCCCCACAAGTCACAAAACACAAGTTCAAGGGGTTTGGAGTAAACAGTTTTAGATGAGGTAGATGGTAACCTATGTACCTTACCCATACAGCAGGCATTACAGAAGTCAGAAAACTGTTTATTAGGAATTGAAATATTACACAGTTTGAGAACTTGTTTAAGAACCTCATGATGAGGGTGACCTAACTTGTGGTGCCAGAATTTGTACAGACTGGAAACAAAATCTAAGTTCCTTTTATTACAACTGGAATTGAACACAAAGCTAGATTCCAAAGAAGGATGTTGAAGGCCAGATGACTTGCAAACAACACTAAGGACTTGAGAGGAAGTAGAAGGAGGAGTGCAGTCGAACTTATATAGACCATCACTCCCAAGGGAACCACTCAAAAGCACTTTAGAAGTACCATGACATTTCACAAAACAGGCATTAGCATGGAACTCAAAGAATACGACATTATCTTTGGCAAACTGACTCACACTCAGCAGATTTTTAGTAATGGATGGAACAAGAAGAAGATTATTCAGTTTCAAAGAAGTGTTAGGGCATAAATTTGAAGGAAAAGTCATAGAGCCAAGAGAAGTTATGGACAGACCTTGGCCATTGCCAATGTGAACCTGATCATTACCAGGCAGAGATATAGTATCAGTAAGATTTGTGGCATCTAGAGTCACATGATGTGAAGCTCCGGAGTCAGGATACCACGCCTGGTTGTAGAACGAAGAACAGTCAGTGCCAGCAATCAGTGCCTAAGGCCTTGCACCAGAGTACTGAGATGCAATGACAGGCGCCATAGGTCTAGCTTGATTCACAGTTGAAGGACTTGGAGCCCTAAATCCAGGTTGAGTCCACACATTTGGTTGACTGAAGCCAAAATTTCCAAAGGAGGCAAGAGCAACATAAGGAGGATAGACACCATAAGAGTCTTGAGAGTGTTTGTAGTAGCAATAGCTAGCATCATGACCAAGTTTATAGCATATCTGACATTGCACAGAGTTTCTATAGCCGTTGCCGCCACCACGTCCTCTGAACCTTCCTCCTCTATTGTTTCTGCCACGAGAATAGCTACCACGACCAAAGCTTTGGAAATTTCCACCATTGGAGTCAGTGATATCAGGATTTTGGGGACTGAGATTGGAACTTGACACATTACCTTGAGTAAGGTTCACAGAGACAGTCTCAACAACTTCTTTCTTGGATTTCTCCACTCTAGCTTCTTGAGTGAGGAGAAGCGATTCCAATTCATCAATTGAGATGAAATCAGTCTTAGAGTTAACAGCAGCAACAACCGAGTCAAATTCCGACGGTAACGCCTCAAGAATCAGTTCAATTTGGTCACGATGAAGGACTGGATCACCAATTGACATTAACGTATCGACGATAGTGCGAACGCGAGCAAGAAAATCAGAAATGGTTCTAGTACCTTTCGAGAGGGAGCGAAGCTCCGATCTGAGTTGACGAGACCGAGTCTTCATTTGCGTATGGCAGAATGCATGAACTTCTTCCCAGACTTGCCACGAGTGACGAAGAAGAACGAAACGAGAGAGGAGCGAATTTGAAATCGTGGATAACAACCACGTGCACAGCAGCGCATCCTGTTCTTCCCACGCGACGAAGTTAGGGTTCTCACTTCCGGTGTCGCGATCGGCAATAGTAAGGTACCGTTCCGGTATCTGAGGTGATACGACAAATCGCACCATTTTCGTGCCACGAAGAACTCCTTCAACTTGTTGTTTCCACTGTCGATAGTTGTTCTCATCAAGCTTGACTGAGATCTTTTGTTTGAAGGTGGAGTTAGCAGCGGCGGAGCTGTCACCGCTTGCGGTGGAAGACGGCGACGGAGAAGCCATAAGCTCTGGATACCATGATAGAAAACAGAGAAGCAAAGAGTGAAGAGAAAGAGAAGAGAGAGAGAGGGAAAATGCAAAACAGAATTTGTTATTCCCTTTGATTCAGTTACAACAATCCTTTATATGGAAAGGATAAGGGATAGAAATGGAATTAGACACTAGTCAATTCCCTTATACTAGAATATTACAGGATTGCCCTTATATCTCTAATAGAGATTTTGGCCGTGTGATCTAAATCAATTACTGTGGTTGTTTAAAAAAGTTAATTTACAAACTAGGCAGTTTCAACCGTCTGATATGAAATTAATGACCACGGTTCACTATTGCGTTTAACCGTGTGCTAATCCCGGGAGTCTGATTCCTTCTCTTGAATCCCTTCTCGCTTGCACACACACTCTCTTTTCTTTAGAGTCACAATTCTCAATTCTAAAATTTAGTTTCCACACTGCTTATATCATAGTATAATTGTATTCTCTCTTGGTTGTTATCTCATTTGTTACTCAAATTCTTCTTTGCAGGTGGACATCAAAGTGTCTCAAGGATCTCATGCCAATGAAGAATCAGGTAAAATTTAAACATTTGCGATAACAATAACATCTAAGAATACGCCTCTCCCAATCCCTTTTTTCCCTTTTATTTGCATTCAACATCAGGTGAGAGACTCCATCTAAATTCTCATACAAACTAAAATTTTATATGATCCTATCTTCTTACAACATGAACTTGTAATAATATTTTCATGCAGTCAATAAGCAATTAAATGATAAAGAAAGAATTGCTGCCGCTTTAGAGAATCCAAACCTACGCCAGCTTGTGGATGAGTGTCTCTACTCCAATGAACTGTGAACAATAACTATAATGAAGACATTAGCCGCAGATGAATGCAATAAAAAGTATTATTATGTCTTTAGTTCTTTGGGTTTTCCCTCTTCTTCCCAACCAACCCAGCTCCATGTTCAGCTTGTGGTATCTATGTATGTAAATTAAACTAGAAATCATTATGTCATATGTTTTGTATCTGTAACTATAGACATGCACCTGTATTTATAGCAGTGTGTGGGTTAACCAAGCCCTCATACTCAAAGTTCATGTTACTTTTAAAGTTTAGGTGGAAAGTAAGCAAAAATGCTTTAGCATATGTTTAAACATATTTCTGGCTACAAATTACAGCACTAAAATAGGGCACTACTCTTTGGAAAACTAATACAATATTATAATTCAGAGATGAAACAATAAAAATAGAATTTAAAGTCCAAGTATCATCATGTCCAAAGATCATTCCTCAATAAGGGGTTGAGGCATTATAGGCCGTGGAAACGGAAACTAGATTTGAGACTTGGCTAACACGAATGCATATGATTGGTTGCACCAGAATCAATTATTTATGTATAATTGAAAATAAGTGTTGACATTGTTAGTGCCACCATTACTTGGGGGTTTGGAGATGCTACATATGCTGGTGCTTGTTCACATGCTTTATCTTGTCCTTGTTTCAACAACGACAATTGTGGGGGCATTTATTAGAGTTCCTCTTTAGTGTGTCTTAGCTGTTATCCCAATTTCTCTGTATTTTGTATTAAACAGCAAAAAATCAGACACTAAATAAATGAGAAGTTGACTTCTCACACCCACATTCTCCGACACACCCTACCTGACCCTAAGCTAACCTCCCATCCTAGCTAAATTTTCTTTTGTAGGAATTTTCTTTTAAAATATTCTTTAAATCAAACATGACATTTTTAAAGGGATCGTCTTATTATAAATTTTAATTCAAGATTGACTATAGGATGATTGGTCGTCAAACACCAAATTTTTATACATCTGTTTAACTGAATACCTTACGATTTCAAAATAATTATTTTTTATATTAGTTTGTTAGCATGGGATAGTTTTTTTTTCACACCATAAGTGGATATAGTTGGTAGTTGTTTGGTCTTACCACTTACGAGAGGACTAACTTTGAAGTTAATAAAAAATTGTCCCAATAACAGCACAGCACCTCCAACAAAAAAAAATCTTAAATTCAAAAAGTGTGTTCTGAATGAGCATCACTACTGATGCGGCAACAACTTTTTCGTATGATTACTTGATGAAAAAACTTGTACTTGACTTGAGATAAAAAACAAATAAGTTGCCTCGCAATATTTTTTGACCATTGAATTATGCAACGCGTAGAAAAGTCAAAAAGACATACTAGTATTTCTAAGCATATAAAACATAGACAAAAAAGAAAGAATTATATAATCCTCCAAAATTCCAAGCTGTATTCTATGGTTTTCCATATTCTTACGTCTCTCTCAATCAACCTCATCACGCATGATCTAACAAGTTAAAACTAAAGTCATCAATGACACAGTTATTAAATAATGTCCACATAGTAGTGACCATCAATTCCTTCCTAAAAGTAACATTAACATGTAACATAACTAACTAAATATTAGTACTTACTATTACCCTTCATAAACATTTCCGAACTAACAACATTTCTATCCTCGTTCGGTGGTTGTTGTTTCACATAAAAAAACACTTATCTCAATTTGAGTTTATGGAATACAGAAGAAGCTTTAGTATGTCGAGGTCAGAACGCATATTACTTTCATCCGAATCTGTGACTTTAGAATGTGCCAAAATCGCTGGCTATGAAAGAATTTCACAATCCATGAAGTTTGATGAGGAAGATGAACACAAGAAGAATAAAAAAGGTATTGGATTTCTAAGTAAGATCCTAACTCTCACAAAAACTTCCACTACCCATGAAGGGAACGAGGTGGCAGAGAAGGAGAAGAAGGAGAAGAAACGTTCTTCTTGGCTTCCAGATCCAGACAAACGCTGGCCAATTCAAGGGTGGTGACTGCTTTTAATCAAGTTGTTATCTTAATTTGTTTCTGATTTTGTAAATATGTTATGTCTGAGGTGTGAATATTCTTAAGACTGATGAATTGAAGGGTCATTCTAATTCAGAAAATAATTTATGTTATGCTCTCGTGAGCAATTACTCTAACCATCAATGCTTTATGTTTTGATCAGTTTTTCTATTTGGTGTATTTTTTTATACAGGTTTAGAATATTATAAAATATTTTTTTACTAAATTTTATAATTTTTTAAAATGAGATGAATTAAATATAGATTTTTTAAATTTAAAAAAATATTAACGAAAGTAATGAAATTCTCGATTTAGAAAATAAATTTTAAAATTTTTTTTCGAGAATTGTTTTATAACATTCTAAACATATTTGTAAAATAATCATTCAAAAATATATATCAGTTTAATAGTAAAGAGTAAAACTACATACATAATAATTCTATAGGAATTAAAATATGTCATATTTTTTTTATAGGGTCCCTAAACAAAATTTAATAATTTATAGGAAACAAAAATATATTTTAACTATTCTTTTTATCTAGTGCTTGTTTTTTTGGATACAAATTGAATTTTAATCATTTATATAAAAAGTCTTGTTCTGGACTGGGCCTGCCCTTGGCCCAAATCACAAGTAAGGCCCAGATCCAAACTGTGCCTCGAGCTATGCTGGGAACCAGATTCCCTGAGCATACCCAGTCACGGGTCGTTACGACTATGCCCGCCGCTGCCCGCAATGAGAGACATCCCCGACACGGACATCCCAACTCGAGTCCTGCTCGAGCATCCTCCCCGTAGGGCTGACTCAGTCCCTCTGGATGCTTCGGAGTCTTTAGAGCTCCGGGAAGATCACGTCGTCGTTCTTCCTTGTTCTTCGCGGAGCATCATCCAGGAAGGGGACCACGTGCAGGTCCCCACTACTCACGTAGAACCTGGCAGTCTCTTTGTTGGGCCAATTTTGGTCAGCCCAATAAAGGGACCTTGGCCCAGCGCTGAGGGCTATAAATACCCTCTGTTCCAAGAGGGTCAGGTATTCATTCTCTAAAACACCGATATACAATTTACCTGCTCATTTCGTCGCTTACTTTATTATCAGAGTGTCTTGTAGGTACCCCCTATCTCTCAGATCCAGTTCGAACCAGCTGTGATGGTCCAATTCTGATCAGGTAAGATCAAGTCTTAAGTTCATTTATTTGAGTTTGTGTACTAATATAAATTTTGTGAGAACGTTTAAAAGAATTTATAAAACTAGATTATAATTTATTTTATATTTTTATAAGTTTTTTAAAATAGCTTCAAAGAATATTTGTAATCCGGGAAGATCGAGAAGTAAGTTGTATGAATGTTATCAGATCATCACGAGTAGCATCCATATTGGATTAAGAGTAACACAAAAGTGATAAAGACGCTACATGTTCACCCAAAATCTTAAGGCAATAGGTGTATGAGTCCTCTCACTTATAACGTACTCAACCTCCACTTTTCCAAATAATGTGGTTCTTATAAGTCACACTTGTGCACAAATGTGAGGTCAAAGGACATCATCAATAAACCCATAAGTTGTCATTAGTGAGACACGTCAGGCAGGCAATGGAAATCAACATCAACAGAACACTAATAAATATGTATTAATTGACATATATCATGTAAACTCTGTTGGAATTTAACCCAAAACTTTGAATAATTCCAAATCAATCTTGATGAACAAGATTCAATCAATCCGATCGAAATCCCTAGTTCTTCACTCTTCACTTGAGTGAATCAACCAACATTGGTTGCAAGATGATTCCGCACAACAATTAACAATGGAGAAAGAAGAAAATTGAAAAGAAGAAGAAGTTAGGGTTTGAATAAAGGAAGAAGAAGAGTTTGTGAATTCTGCAGAGTAAACTCTATGCTCTTTATCATGCAAACGAAAATATTATTCATTGTGTTACAAAATAGGGGTCATTCCATCTATCTAAGCCAAAGCCCAAAACACAAAAGCCCAAAATACCTATTTTGGTCTAAGTCGAAATATTGTGTCAAGCAACCTGCTTCGACATTTCGACATCAAATACAACTCGACACACACACACACACACACACTAGGCTAATTCAACACACATTTGTTTCTGTCAAGCAATATGTTGCTTCGACACAATGGATTATTATATCAATACACCACTTAATTCATTGTGTCTAATCTATCTACATTCATCATAGATCTTAACTTCTTGAGAACTTTGAGCTGCACTCCTTTCGTCATGATGTATGCAATTTTATTCTCAATTATGTAGTGTTCCAAGTTCAGCTTCACTTTAGCTACATGCTCTCGAAGATAATGGAACCTCATTTTGATGTGCTTGCTTCTGCCATGTGATATCAGATTCTTCGCCAGATTGATAGCTGACATATTGTCGATCTTCATGGTAATTGCCATATGATTTTTCCCTGTAATTTCTTTGACCAAGTTCACCATCCATGTTGCTTAATATGCACAAAGGAAAGCAACTATGTACTTTTTGTACCCCAAAATTTTCCCTCATAGTTCTAACCCTAATTGGCATTTGTTTCACATTCATCTGCATCTTCCATTAGGTCATGATACAATACAATCATGCATTTCATGGGTTTCTAAGACATGAGATCAAGATTTTTCTTGTGATTTTGATTTTGCCTATTCAAAAATGGACTCATTTGGTTCACAAGCAAAAGTTTGAACTCACATCGTCAAGATCATAGTCATTTGCCAAGTATCATCAAGATACAAAGGCATTCTTTTCAGAGATTTCCCAAAAAGATCAACCGCTTAGGGCTTTGATTCATTTGAGTTGGATATGGACTAGAGTTTGGTATGATTCTTATCATCTAAAGGTGTTCATTCATCATTTTATATCTCAAGCAAGAAGATTAGGGTTTGTGTTGATCAAGTTATTCAAGTTAGTTTAGTTTTGGTCAAATTCCACTCAGGGTTGAATTTTTTGACCAAAGTTTGATCCCAAAGCTGTTGTTGAGGTTCAAGAGATCATTTGCATATCATTAGTTCATGAGTTTGATTCAAAAGGATAACATTGCAAATTGAAAAAGAAGTGATTTTAGTTCATTTGAAAAAGTCAACAAAAGGCCTAAAATTCAAAGCTTGACTTTAAGGTTTCTTAGTCAAAATTGGTGTTCCAAGTCAAAATATTCATAGCATGTTCAAAGTGGTGATAAATTCCAAGTGGGATCAAGAAAAATCAAAAGAATTGGTGAGAAGTGTGAAAAGTGAGATTTTGCAAATTTCACTAAGTCCACAAATAACATCTTAAAGTATGATACTTTGCAAGCATGGTGTGAGCTACACAAGACTCCAATTGGGACAAACAAGGGTTGTATTTAAAGGTATCATTTGATACTACAACATGATGAAAGAATTGAATTTGGAATTAATAAAGAAGAGGTTCAAAGGTCAAGGGAAACACCATGATCCAATGTGCACAAATACTTAGAAAATTCTTGATTTACAAGTCATTTTGAAGCAAGCTATATTGTGATACAAGCATCTTTTTACCCAAGTATCAACATTAAAGTTGTTCCTTGTAATGCCCTCTTTCCATAAAATCTAAGATCACACAAATTGACTCATTGATCAAGGAGACAACATTGATCAAAGTCATGCTTGCAAATTTATTCCAAAATCTTGCTAAGACTTGAATCAATTGTACACAACACAAATCACCATCTTTTTAAAGTTTAGCGTGTCTAAACAAAGGCCCAGATATGGTTCAAAATCATGCCCATAACCTCATTTATACTTTGATACCAAAACTGTCCATAAACCTTATGTCACCTTTCATCATTATTGTCCAAATATAAGCATGAAAATCAGTCCATATCGTGGCCAAGAACTTGTGCACACTTCATGCTTTGTACCTTTTGTAACGCCCCAAATTATTTCATTTATATTCCGTAATTTAATCATGAGGTATTTGGTGATTGTGTGGTATTGTTTGATGTTTTAGGTGTTTGGGGTACCCTTCGTGTGGGGTATTGGCCTTAAGAGTGAAATTAAGGTGTTGGAGTGTATGAGCAAAAGTGTAGAAATTTGTGGTGTGATGAGTAAGACTAATTAAATTAATTAGTAACACTAGTTAATAGTTATTTATTTAAATAATATAAGGTGTGTATTATTTAAATTAAATAATTACTTGAATCATTATTATTATAATTATAATAATTATTTTAATTAGTTGAGATTAGTAATAATAATAATAATAATAATAATAATAATAATAATAATATAAAATAAATAGAAAAGAGAGGTTGAAGGATATAAACTGACTGGTCGTGGAAATTTAGAGAAAAGAGAAAGGAGAACTAGGGAAAAGGGGAAAAGAATATCACCATTGTTGAGAAACCTTTGCAAGAACTCTAAAGTAAGGGTGTGATTTTGATTATCTAAGGTTTGTATGATGATGGCGGATATATTATATATATGCTTGGTTTTATGTTTTTCTTCTCTCAATGATATAATCATGGTTGCAATTTTGTAATTGTTGGATTAATTGTGTGGATAATGCAATTGTATGTTGTTGATGAATTAGATGTATTATAATATTGTCTAGTGATGTCGCGGTTGATGATTGAATGATGAATTGTGTAATGTTACTGATGGATATGGTGATGTTGTGTGTGGTTGCGAGTCAGCATCAGAACTATGTTATGGGTGTTTTCGGTGAAAAATATTTGGGGTTTACCTTTAAAAAGTCATTATTTCGTGTTAAAACATAAGCTAAATGATTTGCAAGAAAAATGAGATTTTGTGATGGCTTAAAGTGATTTTCATTTTGAAAAAGTTGCAGAAAAGTGCTTCTGCCAGCGAAATAACCAGTTACTTGAAATGAAGTAACTCGTTACTCTGCTATTAAAAACGTGTTCTGGGTATTTTTGGATGAAGTAACCGGTTACTTGAAATGAAGTGATCGGTTACCTTAGAGAAAAACGGTATATTTTGGTTCTGGTTTTGAAGTAACCTGTTACTTGGATTCAAGTAACCCGTTACTCTGCTATGTTGAAAATTTTGTAAAAACTTCAAAAATTCATAACTTTAATTTCGGGTGTCCGATTGACGTGCCGTTTGAAGCGTTGGAAAAATGTTGTAATAGTCTAATATACTTTAACTTAAATTATTTTTAGTACTAGAATTCAGATTATTTTAGGTGTGGGTATGTATTTAATGCATAGTGAATTTATGTGGTTTTGTGGAACGTGTGCAAATGCACTGTTATTGCTTGCTATATTATTGTGTTGTTGTTGCTGCATATTTTGACATCTGTTTGATGTATGGTGGCCAATAGTGAGAGGTACATTGAGTATGGTGAAGGTATTTGTGCGTGTTGTTGTGTTGTATGCATAATATGTTGCATACATTCATGGTGTTGGACGGAGGTCCATATTTAGTGAGCTTCAATTCCATTGTGCGGATTGGATGTGAGTAGCTAATTTCTATGGTGATAGATTAGTGAAACATTACTTAGTAACGATATTGGGTGAAGGTCCATTTGGTGAGCTTCGATCCTAGATGGGGGTCAGAACGGTGAAACTGAGAGTTCACATTTTGGTACCACATGCATTGAGTCAAGTTATGAGTCTCATTGTATTTCATATTTCTTGTGTTGTTATTGTGTTGGTTAATTATTATTTTGATTGTGTGGATTGCATTGTGGAATGGGTGATGTGCATGTAATGACATGATGTTTGCTTATTATCATGCTTTCCTTTATATAAATATGATATCTCACCCCTTTTGTTTTAATGTTGCCTCCACGTGAATAACGTATAAGTGATCCACCGTGAAGGTGTGGAAGTTAGTGGAAGTGGTTGTTCTTCTTTATGCGTTGTTAAGTCGATGTCTGCTTTGATGTGTAACACCGGGGAATGAAACATTTGTATGTTATTTATGTTTGTGGGAGATTATTTAGAATCTCGTGAATTGTTATTGTAATGTTTTATTTTAAATATGATTATGCTTTGAATTATCAAACTGTCAATTTATTGACGTTTTTCGCTGCAATAAAAGTATTAGTTTCAGACATGTTTTAGTGTTATAATTATTTTTAATAATTTTTGGAATGATAAGTGTTACATATTTGATTACGTGAGAATGTTTTTTTGAATTGTGACATCCTAAATGTTTATGTGTTGATTTTACTCTGATAATTATTATAAAATGCATGGGGAATATTTAAGGTGTTACATAGTGGTATCAGAGCAGGTCGGTCCATCCGACTAGGTTGTCTAATGTTGAGTGTTCCTTAGTACGTGACATGTGTGTGAAACACTGACGGCACTTACCTGTTTTTCTAACCACTTGTCTATGTGAGTGGGATTGAAACAAGTGGTAGAGAAGCTTGTGCTTCAATGAGATATTTTAGGTACAGGAGTTGGTACAGTATACTGCTGATTGTAAGAGTGAGGTGTTGTTGAACTGGCGTTGTTTCTCGAACTGAAGAGAGTACGAATTCATGATTCTTGTTTACTGGTTAAGTTAGGATTTATTTAAGGGATAATAATTAGGTATTGTTGATGTTTCTTCTTAGAGAATGGAGAGAAATATGATGGCTAGTGATATGCCAATGGCGTGTAATTCCTGATGTTTCTCTTGAAGATATTTGCGGCTTGCCTCTTGAGCGTGAATCTAAGTTCAAAGAAGGGCAATAGTTATTTATTTCTTATAATCAAGTAGATGAGTCTATGAAGGATGGAGATATGGTTATCGATGTTCCTGCTAAAGGATCAGTAACTACTTCCTTGGTGTGTTTAAATTGTCCACTGTCAATCTTTGGTAGAGATTTCAATGTTGATCTTATTTGTTTGCCATTAAGGGATTTGGATGTTATCTTAGGAATGCACTGGTTGTAGTTCAATCATGTTCATATCAATTTTTATAATAAATTAGTGCAGTCTCTTGCTCCTGGTGATGAGGAAGAAGTCGTTTTCTTGTCCGCTAGACAGTTGAAAGAGCTTTTGGAAGGGGAAGCTCAGGTGCTTGCCTTGTTTGCGTCACTATCTGTGGAGAGTCAAGCGGTGATTAATGAACTGCATGTAATGCATAATTTTCCATATGATATTTCATATGTACTGCCAAGGAGAGAGGTGGAGTTTTCTATTGACCTTTTCTCTGGTACAAGACTTGCTTCTATGGAACTATACCAGATACCGGCGTCGGAGTTAGCAGAGTTGAAGAAACAATTAGAAGAATTACTAGAAAAGAAATTTGTGAGACCAAGTGTGTCGTCTTGGGGAGCTCTGGTGTTGTTGGTAAAGAATAAATATGGTTCTATGAGGTTGTGTATGGATTACCGACAACTGAATCAAGTAACGAACAAGAACAAGTATCCACTTTTGAGGATAAATGATTTGATGGATAATTTGGTGGGTGCGTGCGTGTTTAACAAAATTGACTTAAGGTCGGGTTACCATCATATTCAATAGAAGGATGAGGATATTCAGAATACGACATTCAGGACTTGGTATGGACACTATGAATGTTTAGTGATGCCATTCGGCGGTTCTAATGCACTTGGAGTGTTTATGGAGAATATGAATTGCATCTTTTACGCTTACTTGGGTCGATTTTGTAGTGGTCTTTATTGATGATATTCTGATCTATTCTAAGTCAGAAGAAGAACATGTTAAGCATTTGTGAATTGTGTTGCAAGTGTTGGAGGAGAAGAAGCTTTATGCTAAGTTGTCGAAGTGTGAATTCTAGTTGCAAGAAGTTAGTTTTCTTGGTCATTTTATTTCAGGTGACGGTATTGCTGTGGATACGTCTAAAGTATATGTAGTTCTACAATGGGAGGCTCCGAAGTCGGTTACAAATATTAGAAGCTTTTTGGGCTTGACGGGTTACTACTGCAAGTTTATTGAAGGCTTTTCCAAGTTAGCACTTCCGTTAACCCAATTGATTTGTAAAGGTAAAGCTTTTGTGTGGGACATTCATTGTGACAAGAGTTTCGTTGAACTGAAGAAGAGTTTGATTACAACTCCAATTTTAATTTTGCCTGATCCAAATGAACTGTTTATGGTGTATTGTGATGCGTCTATGATGAGTTTAGGCAGTGTGTTAATGTAAGATGGTAAAGTTATGGCTTATGCTTCATGACAACTGAGGGTTTATGAGAAGAACTATCCTACTCATGATTTAGAGCTGGCTGCAATAGTGTTTGTGTTGAAGATTTGGGGGCATTATATTTATGGTTCCCGAATTGAGGTGTTCAATGATCATAAGATTTTGAAGTATCTATTTGATGAGACAAAATTAAATATGAGGAGGCGTAGATGGTTGGAATTCTTAAAAGATTGTGATTTTGGATTGAATTATCATCCTGGTAGATCTAATGTCGTGGATGATGCTTTAAGTCTGAATTCTTTGCATATGTCTGTGTTGATGGTTAGAGAATTGGAATTGGTTGAGAAGTTCAGAGACTTGAGTTTGGTCTGTAAGCTGACACCATAAAGTGTAATGTTGGGTACGTTGAAGATCAACAATGATTTTCTTATTAATATTAAAGGTATTCAGAAGTTGGATGTGAAATGGTGGACTTGATGGCCAGGAGTAATCATAGTGAGAATAGTGAATTTAAAGTGGATGAGCAAGGTGTGTTGAGATTCTGTGACATAATTTGTATTCCTGATGGTTCAGAAATGAGAAGGTTGATCTTAGTGGAAAGTCATCAAAATATCTTGAGTATCAATCCATGAGCTACTAAGATGTATCCAGATTTAAAGGAGATGTTTTTGTTAGATGATGTCAACGTATCCAGAAGGGGGGGGGGGGGGGGGGGGGGGGGTGAATAGATACCCCTTTAAAAATTCTATAAAAAATCTGGTTTTGAAAAAATTGTTTTAACAAAGAGTTTAGCAAAAGCTTTTTCAAATAGTCGTCTATATGAGCGTTATTGGAAACTCGGATATCCAAACTTAAAAATAAATAGAGTATGGAATAAGAATGGCAATTGAATTAATACTCTTGAATCACTTTACAACTTATTTAACATTTATAACAAGTTACTAGTAAAGTTATTTCGATGGAAATATTAAAAAGAACAAACTAAATCAATTTGTCAAACACTTAGTGTGCAAGTGAATTTTCAGAATTTTTCCTTAAGTTGTATTGATACACAAAACCATTTATAATCAAAAGTGATTATAAACAATATCAAAACTTGATTTAGAATAAACAACAGTTTGGAAAATTTCTTACAATTCAATTGATAACACAATGCTATTTGAAAAATTGATTGATGAATATCAAAGCAAGTAAAAGAAAAAATAAAAGAGACACAAGGATTTGTCTTCACAGTTCCCCACTTTTGTCCTCGTGTGTGGGTACGTCTGCGCCTAATTCCAATGGAATTAGGATAATTCTTACTATGTAAAAAGTTGATACAAGAGAAGTGTTCAAGAGAAACACCACAAACCCTAATGCTTTTTGTTGATTCAACCCCTTCTCCTCTTTTGATCTTGATAAAGACCAAGACACAATAGATTCAAATTGACTATTTGAATCTTGTTACTCCTTTGCATACTTTAACTCCAAAGCTTTCACACACCGTCAATTTCAACTATTGTAACACAAGACTTCAATTATAATTCATTGTTCTCTCGCAACTTCCTTTGCGTTCTTTATCTCTAAAGGATCCCTTGTGTTCTTTATCTCCAAAGGACTTCACTTGGCCGCAATTACCTCTTGGACGTCTTGCACGAAAACCCCCAAATCAACCAATGATCTTGGAGGACAAACCTGTGGTTTTTCCGGATGAAGACCCCTAAAAATATCAACCGAATATCTTCGGCTACACAAGAACCTAATAGAACGTTATCGAACCTCGTCTAGATGGCACCCCAACAAAACATCGTTATAATGTAATGTCAATGTGTATGCATAGGTTGGAGGTTGAAGATGAAAAGCAAATGTAGGCTAATTTTATGGTATCACCAAGTTATGAATGATGCATGAATGATGTATTTATAGTTTTGGACATTTAGGGAAAAAAGGACTTATTTGGAATTAAAAATATTTAAAAAATTGACCAAAACAATGTATCGACCTATAGCTCATATGTGTCGACACATATGTCAAGTTGAAGGCGTATGTGTCAACCCGAAAGAATTCATGTGTCGACCCAACCAAGTTAGAAGCTACAGGCTTTAAAACAACAGTAGATGCATCGACATGAAATTCGTATGTGTCGACACATAAAATAAGAATTTCTGCAATTTCAAAAATGCTTCAGTATGTGTCGACCTATGCAATGCATGTATCCACCTGAGCCTTCCAGAAGCTACAAGCTTCAAAAATGAGTTGCATGTGTCGACCTGAAAATTGTATGTGTCACCGCATGTGTTATACCCTAAATTTACCCTCTTAATTTAAACCTATTTGGCTTATAGTACATTACCATATGCACACATACATAAAATTGATTATGTGGTTACGGGATATGGTATTTCTCTCAAGCTTCAGTAGGATACCAAAGACGTTTATTTCGTTGTTCAATGCATCCAGAGCCATCTCCAGGCTATTCAATCAGTCTATAATCAAGGAATCACCATGTCAAGGTCTCATGTGTTCTAACATGCCTTGAACGACAGAGAAAATCAAGTGTTTCACTCATCCCGAAACAATTCAAATTAAAAGTCTGTTTATTATGGTGGGTTTCAGAAATTTATAACTTCTGGTCAGAAGAAGGTTTTCAATGGTTCTTTGGACATTATAACCATCTTGGCATTCTCTACATTTTGTCTATTCAGATAGAGGGCCAATTTTGTGAGGAAGACCGCTAGAAATTTAAATAACCATAGTTTTGGGTTTTGCAGGTCAATGTCTGCTCGAATGTTTGAGAATTCATAACTTCCGTGTTGTTGTACCCAAAAATTTTCCCTCCCACTTCATCAACATTTTCTCATCACAAGACTCTTGGAACTGAAGATCAAGCTAGGGTTTGCTCTGCTCAAGACACTTCCTTGCACTATTGTCTTAAATTAGGGTTTGAGTTTGCACAGGGATATTTTGACCTACAATGCCCAAAGTGACTTTCATACTCCATGTTTGACTCACAAGTTTGTCCATACCAAGTTTCAAGCCTTGATTCAATTTTTTGCCCAGTCAATTGGATAGTTGACCTAGAAATCAGCTGTATTGGGGAAAAAGTCAACTGTGGCCAATTGACAGTCAAACCTCATGAATTTTGACCCACATCAACATAATAAACTCATATATGTCATTGTATCAAGTTTGGATCACAATTCCACAAGAAATTTGATCAGATCACCAAAAGGGCAAAATGGTCATTTTTAGGGTTTTGACTGTACAAAGGCAATTTTTGACTGTTTGACCTAACCAATGGCAAATCAAGCTCAACCATGGACACAAGGACTCGATGACATTGTCTTGACCCATTCAACAAGTTCAGAAGATCTCAAATGCATAGGATTGATAGATGAATTTTTCAGTCAACTGATAAAAATTTGACTGTACACTGAAAAGTCAAACTTTGACTTTTTGGTCAAAATCAAGTGCCAAGAGTTATTTTTCATCAAGACATGTCAAATTATGAAACTTGTTCATCAAGAAACCCAAAAATGCAAATTAGGGTTTAAAATGGAAAAATTTCACAACTTAGAAATTTTCTAAGTTATAAAATTTTCTTATTTTTTCTTAACTTTGTCCCATTTTTTCACCAGGATGCAAGTGGATTCAAACAAAACTTGAAACATGAAAGTTGTAGTCCATCACAAAGTCTACAACTTTTATTCACAAAGTTTTCTAAAAAAAGGCTTGTATCTCAAGTTATGATATTTGGAACAAGGGTACCTAAAACTTTTAACTTAGAGAAAATTTGCCCTAATCTAGGCAGGATTTTGACCCATCTTCTTGGCCACTTTTCACATAGTTCCACTTGTAGTTTCAAGTTGAATTTCAAAGATGGATTATAGTACATGTTCCAAGCTTTCCAAATTGTCCAATAACTCCTCAAACACCCTTGTGGTTAGAGAGAATCGAATGCTTGAAGTTGGCAAAAACTCACTTTTGTCCATGGCCAATGCATGTTCATACAAACTTGCATTTTCAAATCAACATGTTTGGTGCTAGCTTGCAGGCCTCAAAACCAGTTTATACTCCATAATTTAATGCATAACCATTGAGTTAAGGGATTATCTTGTTCATGTGGACATTACATACAAAATTAAGCCCTAAATGGTAAAAGGTATATTGCCATTTTTGCAAAAGTTACTTTATGTCAAAACAACTAAGCATTGAGCCTTGAACAAAGATCTGAGACTGCAAACCAAATCCAGGGATTAGAGGGGCCAAGAGTGTTATGTGCAGGTTGATAGGAGGGCCTGTACAAGGCTATAACATCACTTCCATTCTCTTGCTTGAAAAAGAAGAAAGTTGCAAAACAAATACCATCTCTCACATCTGAAAGAACCAGCTTACAAGAACATTGTGAACAAGCCTCATACCTTCCGACAAGCCAGAAACACGACCCTTCTTCCTCCAAAACCCCCTTGTACACAAAATCCCTGTTTTGCTGTAAAACAGGACAAGCTCTGCAAACTTGAAGCCATAACCAATTTCCATCGTGCGTTTTGTCCCAAGATACTTCAAACACCTTCCAATCAACTCACCTGAGCTATCCAGATCATCCATTTCTAGCTGTAACACCTCTAACACACTTTGCCATTTTTGTTTCAAAGCTCTGCAGGTTGAGTTCTACAGCACGATTCAGGCTATTTCAAAACAAGCCAAGCATTGGAAAAGCTTCCTTGGACCCCAGGCAAGCTCAAAAGAAGCTCAAACACCATTGAAGGTTGCTACATTGTCCAGCTCGAAGTCAACTGAAACAGGTATTTCATGGACTTCTATCTCTCTATTTAGGAATGGTTAGGCTTAGGTTTGTGAATGAAATGTGTTGTACTCATAGCCCTGAAGCCATACATATGCTTAGTTTTCATTTACATTGATCGTGCTAAGAGAATTTCACTCATGAACTTTCTGAAAAAATTAGGTTAGAAATTAGGGCCAGAGAAATTCTCTCTGGTCTTTGAGAGTTAATCCAAGTTTTTTATGGTTGGATTCGTTGTTTAATTCTCTACAATGTTCATGTTATGAGTTTTGTCAAAAAATCAAAGAATCAGGAGATAGCCATTGATATATAAAACACGTGTTTTGTGAACAAGAGGAAGAAGATGAAGTCTGACTGGGCTGGGCTTGGTTTCCTTTTGCTTTTGATACCCCATTTTTCAGTTTACACCCCCTGGCCCATTTGTTTGAATATTTGTCATTTTGATGTTTTTATTTTTTATTCTGACTTTATTATTTTTTGTCTAAATATAAAAAATGCCAAAAAATTATTTTCTATATTTTTCATATTTATTTGATATTTATTTTTATTTTATTAGTATAATCATATAAATAAACTATTTCCTTTTTATTAAAAACTCAAAAAAAATAATACAAAAAATATACTTATCTTCATTTATTATTTTTATTTACACTTGAAAATATTTTCTAGAATATACACATTTTTTTTGTAAATAATTAATTTTTATTTTTATTATTTAATATGTATATATATATATATATATATATATATATATATATATATATATATATATATATATATATATATATATATATATATATATATATATATATATATATATATATATATATATATATATATATATATATATATATATATATATATATATATATATATATATATATATATATATATACTTATATACTTTATTTTATTAAATAATTAGGTAAAAAAATATTAAAATATTAAATTTTATTTTTATTAATATTTTACACTAAAAATATCTTTTTTCATAATATACTTTTATTTTATGCATAAATTAATATATTATCATATATAATTAATAAATAATACCATTCATTTAAGAATTAGGGTTTTGCCCTAAATAACAAAAATAATATAAAATTGACCTTTTATTTATTTATTTACATTTCACATTAAAAAATATACTTTTTACATACAAAAAAACCTTTTTTTTTTGCATAATACATTTTATTTGACTTTTATTTATTTATATTTATTTCAATTATTGTACATTTAAATATTGCCTATACATTCGATTTGGTTGTAATAACTTAGAATTTAATTTCTTGTCAAATACCCCCAATTCAAATTTGTACCCCCTCCCTATATCATGTTGTAATAGTGTAGCATTTAAATTCTCGCACATTTAAAAGCTTTCAATTATTCCATGCTTAGACCTAGGGTTTGTATACAAATAAAATCAACAATTAGTTTGACCTAATCCAAGATGAATATGCATGAAAAACAAACACAATGCACACTTGCACCCCTAGGGTTACAATCCACTTGTTGCCTTCAAAATGGGCCATGGTTGCATGTCAAGTACTTTGGCAAAATAAAAACAAACAAAAAGATCATAGTCCCTCGATGACGCTATCTGAGTTGCCTAAACAAAATGATCAAGTCCCTTAAGGAAAATTGCCAAAAATACTTGACACCATTGCTATCATGGTCTATACGATGACCCGTGCCAGTCCCGTTAACATCCTAACACAAGGTTGTTCACCAAATACAATGGTGAAACAACACTGTTAAAAGGGTTAAAAACATAAGAAAGATCTTTGAGTAAAATAGGGTAGATAGCTCCTAGTTACTTGATCAAGCTTGCAAAAACATCCTTGCTATTTTCAAAACACACTTCACCACACAATTTCAAAACCCTACTTTCAAACATTGGAAACTTTTCAAAAGATAAAAACACCTTTGTATACATTCAAAACAAGAATCATTACAAAGGTTGCCACAATGACGGCCTCTTTTCAAAACATCTTTCAAAATCACACACAAAGCACCATTTCAAACAATTGAAAAGCACCATTTCAAACAATTGAAAAGCAAAGCAAGTGATCTAAGCAAGTAACTAAGAGCCCATGGATAACCATGGATAGAAAGGGTGCTAATACCTTCCCTTTCTATAATATACTCCCCGAACCCAAGAAAATATCTCAAAGGTCTTTCCTGTGCTTTTTGACCTTTCCTTAGGATAAAATAAAAAGTCGGTGGCGACTCTTGCTAAACCGAAACATTTGCGAACACAAACGCAAAATCCCAAGTCAGTTCTCCAACCATATCACAGAACTGGAGACTCTGCTGGGGAGATAACTAAAAGTGGAGTAACCTTAGGGCTTAGATCACCCTTTGCATGATTATATTGTTTGCTTTGATTGCTTTACATTTGGTTCTCTTGTTTGGGCTTGAAATCCTCTACCCGGATTTGGGAACATTCATAGGTAAATAGCAATACATTGTGGAAACTGTGCGGGGTATACCGACATGGTTGAAGCAATAGCTATATTGGTGTGACATATTTGTGAGTACCGGTAGCCTTTGAGTCAATCAAAGAGAATACGGGGCCGCTGAGTGATGTCATGAAGCACTAATGAACTCTTAGAACCTTACTTGACCATCTTGGCCTTTCATTAGGGGTAGTGAGATGAACGACTTTGGTGCAGTCCGAAGTTGGTAGATACTCGATACTACACTCATTGAGGGTTGTTTTCTTGGAATATTTTGGTCGCTAGTTAAGTGGCTAAACCAAAACAATGAACATAGAAAACAATCCAGTGATATTGAGCTCCTTAGAACCCAGTTACTATTTATAGGACAGGTTTGAGCCAACTAACTTCAAGAGGGTATTTACCTATGAAACCTCATGCAAGCCTGAAACTAGGGTTTTATGTGACTTTCTTGTACATGTGCTTGTGCATACATCATGAACATCATAAAGCATCATATGCATCCATTAACCATTTCAAAGTTTTGGATCTTCATCTTTGTTCTTGTTTTGTAGGTCATGGAATCTCTTCGCAGGAAAACAATTCAAGTCAACCTTGTGAGAATCCCTCCTCAACTCAAGGAGCTTACATCCAGGATTCCAGAGAATTCTCTCTTCGGTGAAAGACATGGTAGACTTCTCAACTTAGTCAACACCAACATTGAAGAAGACATGGTTAAAGTTCTCTTCCAGTTCTTTGACCCCCTACACCACTGTTTCACATTCCCTGACTACCAACTGGTACCTACTTTGGAGGAATTTTCTCAACTCTTGAGAATTCCTATTCTTAATCAACTACCCCACAATTGTACGGAAAAATAACCAAAGCTTGAAGATGCTGCTCAAGCATTAGACTTGCAACCATCTGATATCAAGGGAGATTGGGAAACCAGAAGTGGTGTCAAGGGTTTCTTGGCAAAGTTTCTGTTTGAGAAAGCACAAGACTGCTGGAATTATCTTGATCTACAAGCCTATGAAGAGATTGTGGCACTCCTCATCTATGGGTTAGTCTTGTTCCCAAACCCTGATCAGCTTATAGATGTGAATGCTGTCAAGATTTTCATATCCAGGAATCCTATACCTACATTGCTTGAGGATATCCTACACTCATTTTACACACGAACAATGAGGAAAAGAGGTGTTCTCATGTACTGTACTCCTCTACTAGCAAGGTGGTTTATTTCTCACCTTCCATAATCAGTTCTGAAGAATGAGCAGGGTTTAAGGTGGTCACAACGATTGATGACCCTCACACATTCTGATGTACATTGGTGTTCTCAGTCCAGAGAAAATGTCATCCTCATTGATCATTGTGGGGAATTCCCTAATGTCCCACTACTTGGCATTAGGGGAGGCATCACCTATAACCCCTGTCTAGCTTTGAGACAATTTGGATATGCTCGGAGGGATGGCCCTCATGACATGCTGATTCCTGACCTAGTTTTTGACTTCGACAACGATGCGCAAGGACTTCGACAAAGGTTCATCAGAGCTTGGAGGATGCCTAACAAGGTGGATAGTAAGACACTGGGGCACAAAAATTCCATCCCCCTTGAGCCTTATCTTAAGTGGGTGCGAACCCGCTCCCAGAATCTTATGATGCCGTATCCTCACATTCTCCCCTTGATCAAAGAGCCTGTTACGGAAGGAGAGGTTCCATACACCATCCTACATCCTGACATGCCAACATCATGGGAAGAAATGCAAAAGAGTTGGATCCAACTCAAGGAAGAACGGGATACTTTTGAAGCCAACTTCTACGCCAATGAGAAGAAGGTTTTGGAGCTTACCCGCCGACTTCACGAGGAGGAAACTCTCAACACTTACATCGCACCGAAAAGAATGCACAATGTCTTTTTACATTAAGAATTTTGTAATATTTCGCCCATGGGGCACTTATGTACTAACAAATTTCTTATTAAAATGACATGCGTTCTTTTTGTTTGCAACAAACTCGAATTTTTGAACCCTTGAATGCATTACATGAATAACATACCATTCATCATATGCATAAACAGGTCTTCACGCCAGGTTTCCTTATCTTTCTGCTGTTTATTTCAACATGATGGATTTGGAGCAAACAGTAAAGGATCTGCAGGCACAAAATTCACAGTTTCAGCAACTCCTCATGACCTTGGCAAAGGGTCAAGAGGACCTCAAAGTTTTGTTGGAAAATAATAAAGAGAAAAAGAAAAAGAGACATGGAGTGGCTACTTTCGGAAGAAGGTTTGAGAGCAATGCTAGGAAGGTTCTTGAGTTTCCCTCAACGTCTGACGAAGGGGTCGGTAAAGGGAAAGGGACTGTTGTGCCTTCTGAATCTGAAGTGGAAGAGGAGGAAGAGGAAGAAGACGAAGACTACTCCGAACAACAGTATCCACCAGCAGACGATAAGTACAAAAATCTTGAAGATAGACTGGCAACCATGGAGTTGCAGAGGGTTCCCGGTTTGGATTTTGAAGAACTAGGGCTGGTAGCTGGGATTGTTATCCCTCCCAAGTTCATGGTGCCAACATTCGCCAAGTATGACGGTCTGTCGTGCCCAAAAATGCATCTGAGATCTTATGTTCGAAAAATCCAACCCCACTCATCCAATAAAGACCTCTGGGTACACTTTTTCCAAGACAGCTTGTCAGGAACACAGTTGGACTGGTTTTACCAGCTCGAAAGATCAGAGGTTCATAATTGGGAAGACTTGGCAGCTGCTTTTTACCGTCAGTATCAATACAATGCTGATTTGGCACCCACTCGTACTCAGTTACAAAGTATGGGGATGGCTTCCAATGAAGGGTTTAAAGAGTACGCGCATAAATGGCGTGATATGGTTGGAAGGGTGCAGCCACCGTTATCAGACAGAGAATTAGTTGACATGTTTCTGGGGACCCTATCTGGCCCTTTCTTCAATCATCTAATTGGGAGTTCCTTCGCGGGATTTACTGAATTAATTTTGACCGGCGAAAGGGTTGAGGCTGGTATAAAAAGTGGTAAGATTCAGAAAGATGCCTCTGCATCCACTACTGTCAAGAAAGCCTTCTCGGCTAAAAAGGAAGCTTCCGTTGTTTATTCTCAGAAGGGCCAAGGAGGAATGGGGCGCCGACCTACTGTAGGGGCTGTGATGATTCAAAATTCTTCAAATGATCAACCTCGTAACAATCAGTCAAAACCTAATCAACAACGGGTGGAAAGGCCACAACGGCAGTTCACCCGCATCAACATGACGCCAGCGCAAGTACTCCCTCATTTATTGAAGTTGAATCTTACTAGTTTGAAGGAAGCGCCAAAGAACCCTAACACCTCCTCTCCATACTACCACTTCAATGCTAAGTGCGCCTACCACTCCGACAGTGTTGGGCATGATACAAATAATTGTTGGGCGCTTAAGAACAAAATCTAGGACTTGATTGATGCCAAAGAAGTAGAATTCGAGGCGCCTGAGAAGCCCAATGTGATTTCTGCTCCGATGCCCAAGCACGGTAATAATGTTCATGCTGTTTTGGAGGACCTCCATGTTACTGATGTTGTTGACTTGTTGACACCGCTACTTGTGATTAAGGAAAATTTGATGAGAGCCGGGATCTTTCCTGGTTGTGGAAAAGACTGCTATTTTTGTTTGAACATACAAGGAGATTGCCCAATGTTGAAGTCAGGTGTCCAATGCCTGATGGATACCCAAGAGATACTATTCCAGAAAACCCCTGTTGATACTTTTAATCCTGTTACTCCTGCTACTCTTACTACTTCAACCAACGATATTGCAATCATAATCATTTCCGACAATCCTCCCAAGGCCTGCAAAAGGCCTGTCAGGATTACGCCCAACTCTAAGTATGTACCATTAAAGATCATCATGCCGGGGCCAGTCCCGTATCAATCTAGCAAGACAATCCCATGGAACTATGGAGGAGAAATCTTCTATCATGGCGTCAAGCAGATTGAAACAGTCCAAGAGATTTCTGAAGAAGGAAGCCCTGATATAGGGAACATCGCAGGTACAAGCAAGATAACCCGCAGTGGCCAAATCTTTTCTCCGGAGATTTCTCCCCCTCGAGCAGTTTTCGGACCCTCGAAAGCTTCTGCACCTGTTGGACCATCTGTGCAAGGCCCAGTGATTGAAGAACTGGATACTCCTGTAGTAAGACCATCTGCTGAAACTACCGACAAGGGTAAGCAGATACTAGAAGGGCCTGTCAGGACGAAGGCTCATGCTGTGGTTATCCCCGAAACCACTCAGAAAGAAATGGAAGAAATCTTGAAAATAATCAGAAAAAGTGACTACGACGTTGTGGAACAATTAGGGCAGACCCCTTCTAAAATTTCAATGTTGGCTCTTCTGCTCTGTTCTGAGGCCCATGCTAAGGCCCTGATCAAATTCTTGAAGGCGGAACATGTTCCCCAAGAGACTTCGGCTGACCAGTTCCAAGAATGTGTGGCAAGTCTTACTGCTGATAATGGCCTTGGCTTTTCCGATGCTGACTTGACTCCCAAAGGAAGGAAACATAACAACGCGTTACATGTTTCAGTTGAATGCCGGGGAACCACTCTCGTCCATGTCTTGGTTGATACTGGTTCTTCCTTGAACATGCTGCCGAAGAAAGCCTTAGACCGCTTAGACTGCGAAGGATTGACTCTCAAACCTAGTAACATAGTTGTTAGGGCTTTTGATGGGTCCAAAAGAATGGTTCATGGAGAGGTTGATATTCCTATCAAAGTAGGCACAGAGGTCTTCAACTCAACTTTTTACGTGATGGACATCCGTCCGTCATATTCGTGCTTGTTAGGAAGACCGTGGATCCATTATGCCGGGGCAGTTACCTCCTCTTTGCACTAGATGCTGAAATATCCTGTTAAGGGTAAAATTATAACGGTACACGGCGAGGAAGAGTACATGATAAGTCATCTCAACTCCTTCCGTTATGTGGAGCTGGATGGCGAGTTTATCGAAACGCCTTTCCATCATTTTGAGGAAGTTTCTCCCGAGGTAGCAGTTGCGAAGACAATGGTTGAGGTGCCTATTATTCCCAAGCTTGTGCCTAAGATGGCATCTCTCAAAGACACAGAGGCGGTGATCAAAGAAGGGAAGAGTACAGTATGGGGACAATTGCCTGACTTTCCCCACAAGACAGACAAATTTGGACTAGGGTTTACAACTGCAGGACAGAAGGCTATGCGTCGTTCCAAGACTGGAGGGCCACCTATAAGATCACGCATCACAGAATTAATGCTGTTGAAGATGAAGATGAAGAGAACAACTTAGAAGATTGGATCTTTCCGACCGTCGAAGGGGGTTTGAGAAACTGGGAAGCAAAGGATTTTGTTCCCATCACCTTTATCAACCAGTAATTTTACCTTTGAACAATTTCCCATTTTTTTGGTCTGTAATAACTAAAACAATTCGCGCACTATTTTCACCGCATGCCTTGCCCGGGGCATGCAGGTCCATTTGTAAGGGCTTGATTTTATTCATTATCATATGCCATGTTTTAATGAATCATTGGACGTTTTTCATCTATAAACTGCTGTGTTCATTTTTCTTTCCTTTTGCATTTTTGTTTGTTTAAGGATGGCTATCCCTTACACACACCCACACTCATAAATGCAGGTACCCATCCATTCCGGATTCCATGGGCAACTGTTATGTTTCAGCCTTCGATAACTCTGAGGATTTGGTCAATCACGCTGAGTACGAAGTTAACGAAGATTGTGAAATGCCGGGAGAGTTAGCCAGACTTTTGCAACAAGAAGAGCGGGCTATTCTGCCTCACGAGGATTTGCTAGAAACCATCAACTTAGGGACAGAGGAGGACATGAAAGAAGTAAAAGTGGGTGCCAACCTGGAACCAGGTGTCAAGGAGCGCTTAGTGCAGTTGTTGAATGAATACGTTGAAATCTTCGCCTGGTCTTATAAAGACATGCCAGGGCTAGACACAGATATCGTGGTTCACCGTCTCCCTACAAGAGAGGATTGTCCACCGGTCAAGCAAAAGGTCCGCCGAATGAGGCCTGACATGTCTGAGAAAATCAAGGCTGAAGTAATGAAGCAATTCAACGCTGGCTTTCTAGCTGTTACAACCTATCCACAATGGGTTTCTAGCATTGTGCCCGTACCCAAAAAGGACGGCAAGGTCAGAATGTGTGTGGATTATCGGGATTTGAACAGGGCCAGCCCTAAAGACAATTTTCCACTACCGCATATCGACATCTTGGTTGACAACACAACTCAACACAAGGTTTTTTCCTTCATGGACAGATTCTCGGGCTACAACCAGATTAAAATGGCCCCCGAGGACATGGAGAAAACTACCTTTGTCACGCAATGGGGTACCTTCTGCTACAAAGTGATTCCGTTCGGACTGAAGAACGCAGGGGCAACCTATCAACGCGTCATGGTAGCTTTATTTCATGATATGATCCATCATGAGATCGAAGTTTACGTAGATGACATGATACCTCGATCACAGACAGAAGAAGAACACCTTAATCATTTGCAAAAGCTATTTGCCAGGTTGAAGGAGTATAAACTCAGACTGAATCCAAGCAAGTGCACTTTTGGAGTTAGGTCTGGTAAACTTCTGGGATTTATTGTCAGCAACAAGGGCATTGAGGTTGATCCAGCTAAAGTAAAGGCTATACAAGAAATGTCTGCCCCCCGTACTGAAAAGGAGGTTAGAGGATTCTTGGGACGCTTGAAGTATATTGCGAGGTTCATCTCTCACCTGACATCTACCTGCGAGCCAATTTTCAAACTGTTGAAGAAAGATCAGGTAGTTGAATGGAACTATGATTGCCAAGTTGCTTTTGATAAGATCAAGGAGTACTTACTAGAACCTCCTATTCTGATGCCACCCGTCGAAGGAAGGCCATTGATCATGTATCTGACTGTTTTGGATAACTCAATGGGGTGCGTATTGGGTCAACATGACGAGTCTGGCCGAAAAGAGCATGCCATTTATTACCTTAGCAAAAAGTTTACCGACTGTGAGACTCGCTACTCACTGCTCGAGAAAACTTGATGCGCTTTGGTATGGCTGCTCGCCGGCTAAGGCAGTATATGTTGACTCATACCACTTTGCTGATTTCCAAGATGGATCCGATCAAGTATATCTTCGAGAAGCCGGCTTTATCTGGAAGAATTGCTAGATGGCAAATGATCCTGACTGAATATGATATCCAGTATACTACCTAAAAGGCTATAAAGGGGAGTGTACTAGCTGACCATCTAGCTCATCAAGCCGTCGAAGATTATCAGTCTATGAGATTCGACTTCCCTGACGAGGACATCATGACATTAGACAACATTGAAGGAAACAGACTGCATGACAGACCTGAACAAGGATCCCGATGGACCCTATACTTTGATTGTGCCTCAAATGCACTTGGAAATGGTATCGGTGCAATACTCATTTCTCTAGATGGTTGTCATACACCCTTCACTGGCCGACTTTGCTTCAGCTGTACCAACAACATGGCTGAATATGAAGCTTGCATCTTTGGTCTCAAGGCTGCTATAGACTTGGGAATCAAATCTTTGGTCGTATTTGGGGACTCGGCTTTGGTTATCAGTCAAGTCAAAGGAGAGTGGGACACTAAACATCCTAATCTTATCCCGTACAAAGAACATGTCTTGACATTGCTGCCTCATTTCGAGCAGATTACCTTCGAGCACTTCCCGCGAGAAGAAAATCAGTTAGCCGATGCTCTAGCTACAATGTCTTCCATGTTTAAACTCAACTGGGATAACGAGGCTCCCCAAATTACCGTCGAGCGAATGGACGAACCTGCGCACTGTCATGAGATTAATACCGAAGAAGTAGTGGAACAACCCTGGTTTCATGAAATCAAAAGGTATCTCCAGACCAGAGAATATCCTGAAGGAGCTTCCGTCAATGACAAAAAGTTCTTAAGGAGGTTTGCTGCCAAGTTCTTCCTAAGAAATGGCATCCTTTATAGGCGCAATCATGATTGTCTTCTACTTTGTTGTGTGGACAAGGTTGAAGCAGAGTTGATCATGACCGATATACATAGCGGCACATTTGGCACCCACTTGAGCGGGCATACAATGGCTAAGAAGATTCTAAGGGCAGGCTACTACTGGTCTACCACGGAAGCTGATTGTCATCAACATTCCTGCACCTGCCACAAATGCCAAGTCTACACCGACAAGGTACATATTCCTCCTGTTCCTCTCAACATTCTGACACCTCCTTGGCCATTCGCAATGTGGGGCATTGACATTATTGGAGAGATCAAGCCCACGACATCCAATGGACATCACTTCATCTTGGTGGCTATTGATTACTTCACTAAATGGGTCGAGGCAGCTTCCTTTGCCTCAGTTACAAAGAATGTGGTTGCCTGCTTCATCAAGCAGAACCTCATATGCCGGTATGGTATCCCCGACAGGATCATCACATACAACGGTACAAATTTGAATAATACTATGATCACCGCTCTATGCGAGCAGTTCAAGATTTATCATCACAATTTATCTCCCTACCGGCCGAAGATGAGCGGTGTTGTTGAAGCCGCGAACAAAAATATTAAGAAGATCATTCAAAAGATGACAGTCACCTACAAGGACTGGCATGAGATGTTACCATTTGCTCTGCATGGATATCGTACCACAGCACATACCTCAACAGGGGCAACTCCATTTTCTTTGGTATATGGCATGGAAGCCGTTCTGCCTATGGAAGTTCAGATTCCTTCCTTAAGGATTATGAAGGATGCAGGTTTGAGTGAAGACGATTGGATTTAGACCCGGCTTGATCAACTTAATTTGATCGACGAGAAATGACTTACTGCTATTTGTCATGGTCAGACGTATAAAAAACAGATGATCAAGGCTTTCAACAAAAAGGTTAGGCGTCGGGTATATCAAGTCGGAGATCTTGTAATCAAGCGGATCATCTTACTGCAAAGTGACCCCAGGGGCAAGTGGACTCCTACTTACGAAGGACCATTTGTAATCAAGAGCATCTTTTCTGGTGGGGAAATGATTCTGACCACCATGGACGACGATGACTTGCCGCACCCTGCGAACACAGACATAGTCAAAAGATACTACGCATAAAACAACCCGATAAGTTGAAAACGCGAAAGGGCGACTTGGGCAAAAATGGGCATCCCGGTGAATCGAAAACCCGAAAGGGCGGTTCAGGCAAAAATTAGGGATAAAACAAAAAAAATCTGTACACCCGGTAAGTTGAAAACCCGAAAGGACGACTTGGGCAAAAAAGGGTTTCCCGGTGGATCGAAAACCCGAAAGGACGGTCCAGGCAAAAGTTAGGGAATTAAAGCGTATGACTATGTCTCATCGGATCACTTTAAGAACAATCTCTTCACCAACAAGCTCCAAGCTTCTGATCAATCCAATCATCTAAGAACGAAGCAACAAATGGACAGATACTCAGAGTTGTGAAGGCTATAGCAGAATGGGAACCCCATGGAATTGTTACACATAGCCATCTTTCTTTTGTGTAAATTTTTCTCAATTTTTACGACAACATTCTCTTACTAGGATGTCTCTCTCCTGTGTACAAAGATACTTACAAAAATTAATACAAATATATGTCGAAGCGCAGAAATTTGCTTGCCTTTCTTTTTCTGTTTTACACTTATGTTTTATTTGAAAACGTCCAATGTTTTGTTGAATAGGCATATGCATTTGAATATAATCAGTACTTATAAATAAAACGAAATTGGGAAAGGATAATTACTGATAGGTCGAAGGTATAGGAAGATATCTTTATGCCAGTCAAGAAGAGATCCCCTGCATTACTTTGTTCAGATCCTCGACAAAGCTAAAACCTCGGAGTACATGTCCTCAGCGGAGTTAAGCTTCAAGATCCCCCGGTGAAGCCAGTACATTCCAAACTGGATTCCCCAATCGAGTCAAGCTTCAAAGTTCCCATCAGAGTTCAAAATCCCGACTCCCAGCGGAGCCAGAATAATCTAAATTCCCTCCCCAACGAAGTCAAATTTCCAACTGATCAAACTCCCTCAATTTCCCCAACAGCTAGGATGATTCCCCAGTAGATTGGCATATAATCCAAAACTCTTGAGTTCACCGGCTGAGTAAACTTTCTCCCCACAAGGTCATTTCCCAGCAGATTGAAGATTCTCAGTCTCATTTCTCCAGCAGAAGTCTCCCAGGTTTTAATTTCCCAGTAGAAGTCGTCAGAGTAAACCTTATTCCCCAAGGAAGTCATGAAGAATTCTCATACCCCGCAGAAGTTGGTAAAGCTCTTGTTAAAATCCCCGCAAGTCACCAAGGATTTTAAATCCCCAGCAGTGGTCCTAAGATTTCTCATTCTAAACAATCAAAGAGCTTTAATCCCCAAGCAGTCAACAAAGATTTCTCATCTGCAGTAATCAAAGATTTTTTAGAATCCCCAGCTTCGGTCAAGGATTTATTTCCCCCGGCAGCAGTCAAAGATTTCATTATCTCCAGCTATCAAGGATTCATTTTCCTCAGCAAGACTGCTACTCAGCTTACATGCATAACCATTACATTCATATATCATAAACATGGATTACAATTCATTGCATCATACATATCATGCAATATAACTTCGTGTTTTAGCTAACATTTTACCCTTTTCAGGATAAGATTAAAAGGCTATCATTAACAATTATTCGGATATAATACAGATACACCCCAGACACGGCGGTCATTCTATTACTCATTCAAGAACTTCAAGTCAAATACAGTACAGATACACCCCAGACACGATTGTCATTCTACTACTCATTCAGACTTCAGCAATCAGATACAGACTAAATACGCTCCAGACACGGCATCCATTCTACCTCTCATTCAGATTCAACTATCACCTACAAGTTCAGATACGCTCCAAACACGGATGCCATTCTGGCCTTTACACAAGAAGTATAATTTCCCCCAATGCAGTCGCCACGGAAATCATTCTGTCACTTATTCAGGTCCCAGTTACAGTACGGATACACCCCAGACACAACGGTCATTCTACTACTCATACAGATCTCAACTTCAGATACAGTCCAAATACGCTCCAGACACGGTTTCCATTCTGTCACTCATTCATAGTTTATCCCCAGCACACAGTTGCTCCATACACAAATGTTTCTCTGTTACCCCAGATACAATACAGATACACTCTAGACACAGCAATCATTCTGATATTCATTCAAATTTCAAATACAGTTACAACTCAGATACACTCCAGACACGACACTCATTCTGATATTCATTCAAAGTTCAAATACGGTTACAACTTAGATATGCGCCAGACACGGACGCCATTCTTTTGCTCATACAGACTCAGTCTCTAAATACAGTTCAATGGCATCCCGGACACGGATACCATTTTGATGCTCATTCTTCTGACCTACAACATTACAATTCAACAAACATTCTTGGATGGCATCTTTAAGCTCATATCCAGCAAGATTCTACCATCTCTAAATGGCATCTTTAAGCCCATTTCCTCAGCCATGTTTTGACGAGTGTAAATTTACGGGCACTCTAGTGTCCAATCCTCTTTTACCTTCGAGTCACGAAAGGCAAACTTGCCAATCTAGCTCTTCAGGTTCAAGAAGATTGAACAGGGGAAACTGTTGTACCCAAAAATTTGCCCTCCCACTTCATCAATATTTTCTCATCATAAGACTCTTGGAACTGAAGATCAAGCTAGAGTTTGCTCTGCTCAAGACACTTCCTTGCACCGTTGACCTAAATTAGGGTTTGAGTTTGCACAGGGATATTTTGACCTACAATGCCCAAAGTGACTTTCATACTCCATGTTGGACTCACAAGTTTGTCCATACCAAGTTTCAAGCCTTGATTCAATTTTTTGCCCAGTCAATTGGACAGTTGACCTAGAAATCAACTGTATTGGGGAAAAAGTCAACTGTGGCCAATTGACAGTCAAACCTCATGAATTTTGACCCACATCAACATAATAAACTCATATATGTCATTGGATCAAGTTTGGATCACAATTCCACAAGAAATTTGATCAGATCACCAAAAGGGCAAAATGGTCATTTTTAGGGTTTTGATTGTACAAAGGCAATTTTTGACTGTTTGACCTAACCAATGGCAAATCAAGCTCAACCATGGACACAAGGACTCAATGACATTGTCTTGACCCATTCAACAAGTTCAAAAGATCTCAAATGCATAGGATTGACAGATGAATTTTTCAGTCAACTGATCAAAATTTGACTGTACACTGAAAAGTCAAACTTTGACTTTTTGGTCAAAATCAAGTGCCAAGAGTTATTTTTCATCAAAACATGTCAAATTATGAAACTTGTTCATCAAGAAACCCAAAAATGCAAATTAGGGTTTAAAATGGAAAATTTTCATAACTTAGAAATTTTCTAAGTTATAAAATTTTCTTATTTTTTCTTAACTTTGTCCCATTTTTTCACCAGGATGCAAGTGGATTCAAACAAAACTTGAAACATGAAAGTTATAGTCCATCACAAAGTCTACAACTTTTATTCACAAAGTTTTCTCAAAAAAGGCTTGTATCCCAAGTTATGATTTTTGGAACAAGGGTACCTAAAACTTTTAACTTAGAGAAAATTTGCCCTAATCTAGGCAGGATTTTGACCCATCTTCTTGGCCACTTTTCACATAGTTCCACTTGTAGTTTCAAGTTGAATTTCAAAGATGGATTATAGTACATGTTCCAAGCTTTCCAAATTGTCCAATAACTCCTCAAACACCCTTGTGTTTAGAGAGAATCGAATGCTTGAAGTTGGCAAAAACTCACTTTTGTCCATGGCCAATGCATGTTCATACAAACTTGCATTTTCAAATCAGCATGTTTGGTGCTAGCTTGCAGGCCTCAAAACCAGTTTATACTCCATAATTTAATGCATAACCATTGAGTTAAGGGATTATCTTGTTCATGTGGACATTACATACAAAATTAAGCCCTAAATGGTAAAAGGTATATTGCCATTTTTGCAAAAGTTACTTTATGTCAAAACAACTAAGCATTGAGCCTTGAACAAAGATCTGAGACTGCAAACCAAATCCAGGGATTAGAGGGGCCAAGAGTGTTATGTGCAGGTTGATAGGAGGGCCTGTACAAGGCTATAACATCATTTCCATTCTCTTGCTTGAAAAAGAAGAAAGTTGCAAAACATATACCATCTCTCACATCTGAAAGAACCAACTTACAAGAACATTGTGAACAAGCCTCATACCTTCCAACAAGCCAGAAACACGACCCTTCTTCCTCCAAAACCCCCTTGTACACAAAATCCCTATTTTGCTGTAAAACAGGACAAGCTCTGCAAACTTGAAGCCATAACCAATTTCCATCGTGCGTTTTGTCCCAAGATACTTCAAACACCTTCCAATCAACTCACCTGAGCTATCCAGATCATCCATTTCTAGCTGTAACACCTCTAACACACTTTGCCATTTTTGTTTCAAAGCTCTGCAGGTTGAGTTATACAGCACGATTCAGGCTATTTCAAAACAAGCCAAGCATTGGAAAAGCTTCCTTGGACCCCAGGCAAGCTCAAAAGAAGCTCAAACACCATTGAAGGTTGCTACATTGTCCAGCTCGAAGTCCACTGAAACAGGTAGTTCATGGACTTCTATCTCTCTATTTATGAATGGTTAGGCTTAGGTTTGTGAATGAAATGTGTTGTACTCATAGCCCTGAAGCCATACATATGCTTAGTTTTCATTTACATTGATCGTGCTAAGAGAATTTCACTCATGAACTTTCTGAAAAAATTAGGTTAGAAATTAGGGCCAGAGAAATTCTCTCTGGTCTTTGAGAGTTAATCCAAGTTTTTTATATAGTTGGATTCGTTGTTTAATTCTCTACAATGTTCATGTTATGAGTTTTGTCAAAAAATCAAAGAATCAGGAGATAGCCATTGATATACAAAGCGCGTGTTTTGTGAACAAGAGGAAGAAGATGAAGTCTGATTGGGCTGGGCTTGGTTTCCTTTTGCTTTTGATACCCCATTTTTCAGTTTACACCCCCCTGGCCCATTTGTTTGAATATTTGTCATTTTGATGTTTTTATTTTTTATTCTGACTTTATTATTTTTTGTCTAAATATAAAAAATGCCAAAAAATTATTTTCTATATTTTTCATATTTATTTGATATTTATTTTTATTTTATTAGTATAATCATATAAATAAACTATTTCCTTTTTATTAAAAACTCAAAAAAATAATACAAAAAATATACTTATCTTCATTTATTATTTTTATTTATACTTGAAAATATTTTCTAGAATATACACATTTTTTTTGTAAATAATTAATTTTTATTTTTATTATTTAATATGTATAATATATATATATATATATATATATATATATATATATATATATATATATATATATATATATATATATATATATATATATATATATATATATATATATATATATATATATATATATATATATATATATATATATATATATATATATATATATATATATATATATATATATATATATATATATATATATATATATATATATATATATATATATATATATATATATATATATATATATATATATATATATATATATATATATATACTTTATTTTATTAAATAATTAGGTAAAAAAATATTAAAATATTACATTTTATTTTTATTAATATTTTACACTAAAAATATCTTTTTTCATAATATACTTTTATTTTATGCATAAATTAATATATTATCATATATAATTAATAAATAATACCATTCATTTAAGAATTAGGGTTTTGCCCTAAATAACAAAAATAATATAAAATTGACCTTTTATTTATTTATTTACATTTCACATTAAAAAATATACTTTTTACATACATAAAACCCCTTTTTTTTTGCATAATACATTTTATTTGACTTTTATTTATTTATATTTATTTCAATTATTGTACATTTAAATATTACCTATACATTCGATTTGGTTGTAATAACTTAGAATTTAATTTCTTGTCAAATACCCCCAATTTAAATTTGTACCCCCTCCCTATATCATGTTGTAATAGTGTAGCATTTAAATTCTCGCACATTTAAAAGCTTTCAATTATGCCATGCTTAGACCTAGGGTTTGTATACCAATAAAATCAACAATTAGTTTGACCTAATCCAAGATGAATATGCATGAAAAACAAACACAATGCACACTTGCACCCCTAGGGTTACAATCCACTTGTTGCCTTAAAAAATGAGCCATGGTTGCATGTCAAGTACTTTGGCAAAATAAAAACAAACAAAAAGATCATAGTCCCTCGATGACGCTATCTGAGTTGCCTAAACAAAATGACCAAGTCCCTTAAGGAAAATTGCCAAAAATACTTGACACCATTGCTATCATGGTCTATACGATGACCCACACCTGTCCTGTTAACATCCTAACACAAGGTTGTTCGCCAAATACAATGGTGAAACAACACTGTTAAAAGGGTTAAAAACATAAGAAAGATCTTTGAGTAAAATAGGGTAGATAGCTCCTAGTTACTTGATCAAGCTTGCAAAAACATCCTTGCTATTTTCAAAACACACTTCACCACACAATTTCAAAACCCTACTTTCAAACATTGGAAACTTTTCAAAAGATAAAAACACCTTTGTATACATTCAAAACAAGAATCATTACAAAGGTTGCCACAATGATGGCCTCTTTTCAAAACATCTTTCAAAATCACACACAAAGCACCATTTCAAACAATTGAAAAGCACCATTTCAAACAATTGAAAAGCAAAGCAAGTGATCTAAGCAAGTAACTAAGAGCCCATGGATAACCATGGATAGAAAGGGTGCTAATACCTTCCCTTTCTATAATCTACTCCCCGAACCCAAGAAAACATCTCAAAGGTATTTCCTATGCTTTTTGACCTTTCCTTAGGATAAAATAAAAAGTCGGTGGCGACTCTTGCTAAACTGAAACATTTGCAAACACAAACGCAAAATCCCAAGTCAGTTCTCCCACCGTATCACAGAACTGGCGACTCTGCTGGGGAGATAACTAAAAGTGGAGTAACCTTAGGGCTTAGATCACCCTTTGCATGATTATATTGTTTGCTTTGATTGCTTTACATTTGGTTCTCTTGTTTGGGCTTGAAATCCTCTACCCGGATTTGGGAACATTCATAGGTAAATAGCAATACGTTGTGGAAACTGTGTGGGGTATACCGACATGGTTGAAGCAATAGCTATATTGGTGTGACATATTTGTGAGTACCGGTAGCCTTTGAGTCAATCAAAGAGAATACGGGGCCGCTGAGTGATGTCATGAAGCACTAATGAACTCTTAGAACCTTAATTGACCATCTTGGCCTTTCATTAGGGGTAGTGAGATGAACGACTTTGGTGCAGTCCGAAGTTGGTAGATACTCGATACTACACTCATTAAGGGTTGTTTTCTTGGAATATTTTGGTCGCTAGTTAAGTGGATAAACCAAAACAATGAACATAGAAAACAATCCAGTGATATTGAGCTCCTTAGAACCCGGTTACTATTTATATGACAGGTTTGAGCCAACTAACTTCAAGAGGGTATTTACCTATGAAACCTCATGCAAGCCTGAAACTAGGGTTTTGTGTGACTTGCTTGTACATGTGCTTGTGCATACATCATGAACATCATAAAGCATCATATGCATCCACTAACCATTTTAAGGGTTTGGATCTTCATCTTTGTTCTTGTTTTGTAGGTCATGGAATCTCTTCGCAGGAAAACAATTCAAGTCAACCTTGTGAGAATCCCTCCTCAACTCAAGGAGCTTACATCCAGGATTCCAGAGAATTCTCTCTTCAGTGAAAGACATGGTAGACTTCTCAACTTAGTCAACACCAACATTGAAGAAGACATGGTTAAAGTTCTCTTCCAGTTCTTTGACCCCCTACACCACTAGTTCACATTCCCTGACTACCAACTGGTACCTACTTTGGAGGAATTTTCTCAACTCTTGAGAATTCCTATTCTTAATCAAATACCCCACAACAGTACAGAAAAATAACCAAAGCCTGAAGATGTTGCTCAAGCATTACACTTGCAACCATCTGATATCAAGGGACATTGGGAAACCAGAAGTGGTGTCAAGGGTTTCTTGGCAAAGTTTCTGTTTGAGAAGGCACAAGACTGCTGGAATTCTCTTGATCTATAAGCCTATGAAGAGATTGTGGCACTCCTCATTTATGGGTTAGTCTTGTTCCCAAACCCTGATCAGCTTATAGATGTGAATGCTGTCAAGATTTTCATATCCAGGAATCCTATACCTACATTGCTTGGGGACATCCTACACTTATTTTACACACGAACAATGAGGAAAAGAGGTGTTCTCATGTGCTGTACTCCTCTCCTAGCAAGGTGGTTTATTTCTCACCTTCCACAATCAGTTCTGAAGAATGAGCAAGGTTTAAGGTGGTCACAACGATTGATGACCCTCACACATTCTGATGTACATTGGTGTTCTCGGTCCAGAGAAAATGTCATCCTCATTGATCGTTGTGGGGAATTCCCTAATGTCCCACTACTTGGCATTAGGGGAGGCATCACCTATAACCCCTATCTAGCTTTGAGACAATTTGGATATGCTCGGAGGGATGACCCTCATGACATGCTGATTCCTGACCTAGTTTTTGAATTCGACAACGATGCGCAAGGACTTTGACAAAGGTTCATCAAAGCTTGGAGGATGCCTAACAAGGTGGATAGTAAGACACTGGGGCACAAAAATTACATCCCCCTTGAGCCTTATCTCAAGTGGGTGCGAACTCGCTCCCAGAATCTTATGATGTCGTATCCTCACATTCTCCCCTTGATCAAAGAGCCTGTTACGGAAGGAGAGGTTCCATACACCATCCTACATCCTGACATGCCAATATCATGGGAAGAAATGCAAAAGAGTTGGATCCAACTCAAGGAAGAACGGGATACTTTTGAAGCCAACTTCTACGCCAGTGAGAAGAAGGTTTTGGAGCTTACCCGCCGACTTCACGAGGAGGAAACTCTCAACACTTACATCGCACCGAAAAGGACGTGCAATGTCTTTTTACATTAAGAATTTTGTAATATTTTTCCCATGGGGCACTTATGTACTAACAAATTTCTTTTTAATATGACGTGCATTCTTTTTGTTTGCAACAAACTTGATTTTTTGAACCCTTGAATGCATTAAATGAATAACATACCATTCATCATATGCATAAACAGGTCTTCACGCCAGGTTTCCTTATCTTTCTGCTGTTTATTTCAACAAGATGGATTTGGAGCAAACAGTAAAGGATCTGCAGGCACAAAATTCACAGTTTTAGCAACTCCTCATGACCTTGGCAAAGGGTCAAGAGGACCTCAAAGTTTTGTTGGAAAAGAATAAAGAGAAAAAGAAAAAGAGACCTGGAGTGGCTACTTTCGGAAGAAGGTTTGAGAGCAATTCTAGGAAGGTTCTTGAGTTCCCCTCAACGTCTGACGAAGGGGTCGGTAAAGGGAAAGGGACTGCCATGCCTTCTGAATCTGAAGTGGAAGAGGAGGAAGAGGAAGAAGACGAAGACTACTCCGAACAACAGTATCCACCAGCGGACGATAAGTACAAAAATCTTGAAGATAGACTAGCAGCCATGGAGTTGCAGAGGGTTCCCGGTTTGGATTTTGAAGAACTATGGCTGGTAGCTGGGATTGTTATCCCTCCCAAGTTCAAGGTGACAACATTCGCCAAGTATGACGGTCTGTCGTGCCCAAAAATGCATCTGAGATCTTATGTCCAAAAAATCCAACCCCACTCATCCGATAAAGACCTCTGGGTACACTTTTTCCAAGACAGCTTGTCAGGAACACAGTTGGACTGGTTTTACCAGCTCGAAAGATCAGAGGTTCATAATTGGGAAGACTTGGCAGCTGCTTTTTACCGTCAGAGACAACATAGAGATTTTGGATGGGGTTTACCTCAGCTGTTCAACTACATTGTAGTCGCTCTTTTTGATGATCTTCAAAATTTCTTCCTTCTCTTGTCTAGAGGCTTCAACAGTAATCCTCTTTGGTGCCTCAGTCCGGGAAGGCTCATCAGTGGTCCCTTTGCCCAGAGTGTCAGCTGACTCGGCAACAAGGGTAAGAATTGGAACTTGAGCAGGGACAATAGCAGATGTACTGGCCGGCGTAATAACAACAGGCTTCCGAACAGTTGGCGGAGAGATCTCAGGGGAGAAAAGTCTTCCACTGCGGGTGACTTTACTAAATCCAACAATATTGCTGACGTCAGTATCAGCCTCTTCATCCTTCAAATCTTGTTTAACCCCGTGATAATATACGTCAGCCCTGTAGTGCCATGGAACAACTTTATTTAACGAATAGGGGATAGGCCCAAGAACAATGATGATCAAGGGAGGGATTCTTGGAACAGATGTAATTCTAACAGGCTTTCTCGAGGAAGCCTTGGAAGAATTGTCGAAAATGGTGATTATAACAACTTCTTCAGTAAGAACCAAAGGAAAAAAAGTCTTCTCAAACATAATTTCTTTATTATCCATCAGGAGTTGGACACTTTGATCGATGGATTTAGAACTGACTGTTTAACGCTGGTTCGCGAAATGTCGCGGAAGCAAGAGTCACCACCGTCTTTTATTTTCTCCAACATGGACAGGACAAAAGCACAGCAAAATTCCTTATGAGATAGTTTCTCGGTTCAGGAGGTAGATTTATAGAAAGGGAATGTGTTAGCACCCTTTCTATCCATGGTTATCCATTGGCTCTTAGATACTTGCTCCTTATGTTTTCAAAATGTTTGCTTTTCAATTGTGAGTGGGTTTGAAAAAGTTTCGTTTAAATATTTCTGAATAACTCTTGTATCAGTCCTCAAGAGTGTTTGAAAAATTGTTTTGAAAGCTTTTTGAAAGTGTCGGTATGAAAAGAGTTTTGATTTGTTTTTGAATAGAGCAAGTATCCATGAGTCGTCTACCTACCCTAAGGAATTAAGCTGTGTATAAGTTCTTAAGGTAGTGCCATCCCACCATTGAGAGGTAGGTAGCACCACCATTGGAGGTGTTCGGGTCAATTCGAGTGTAGGGACAGTGTGGTCACCGAAGCAATAATAGGACACCTTAGAAGCTACCCTTATGTCCTTGATCCTTTTTTAATCCGAGGCAACCGTTTCGAGGCAACTATTTCGAGGCAACTGATTCGAGGCAACCGTTTCGAGGCAACTTGTTTCGAGACAACTGGATCATGGACATAAGGACTTACTAAGACGTCATATACTCGACGACCACGTTTCGAAGGCAACAGGTGAGGCGTACCCTAGAAGTGGTGTGTGTATTCGTGTGTCAATTTCATGTTATGTTTTATCTTTGATCATGGCATTGTGAGCTACGCTTGTTTTTAATTAGCCATACATTCTTTCATGCAATTAGCAGTTTAAGAGTGCGGAAATTTAAATGCGGAAAGATAAATCCTATGCTATTACAAGGCGCGGGTCTATACATCGCCAAAATACAAAGACCCGTTTGGTAAAAATGCGGAAAGTAAAGACGGAAAGATAAACCTAATTACTATTACATCTGAGAAACAGTTACATAATGATCGAAAGAAATAATGCGTGAAAAGAATTAAAATTAGGACGTCCGAGGGTTTTGACCCTTTGCATGAAATTAAATTAAATTAAAGTCCAATTAATTATTTAATTAAAGAAAAGAAAGTGTTTTAGTGTCTTTTGTATTTATGAAAAATAAAGAAAAAGAATTAAAAGGAAACCCTAAATCTAGATTATTTTAATTATTAATGAAAATATTAAAGTTAACCTAATTTACTAGTTAATTAATTTATTTACATGTTTATTTACAAAATTAATGATAATTAATAATAATGATAAATAATGATGATTAATAATTTATTTAAGAAAAAGATGAAAATGTCAAAAAAAACCTAATTCTAGATACTTTTTACTTATTAAGAAAAAGATTAAAGTTTAAAAACCTAAATTAAACTAAGTTAATTGTTAGAGTTTATTTACAAAAAAAATAGGTTAGTGATGAAATTAATAATGATTAAATATATTTGTATTTTTGATTTTTCTGTTTTTATTATAGAAAATTATTTTATGGTGAAAAAAATAATTAAAACAATTAAAAAAGAATTAGAAAAGAAAAGAAAATAAAATTAAAAAGGATGCAAACCAAGGGGAATTTCAGGCCAAAGGGGAGGTTTTTTTGAAGTATTCTGGCCCATTAGACAAAAAGCCTTGTTTGACTTTCTAGCATCACGTGCGTGTTCATTGACTCCTAAGTACCGTAGTCTGTATTCTTTGGCCATTGGATTGGGTTTCATGGCCATTTGTGTTCTGGCTGTTGGTCATTTGTGTTCTGGCCTCAACGTTCCTTAATCTTCTCAGGATGTCTGTCTCGCCATGTATTGGTGTCATGCATAAGTTGTTCTACTTTGGCCATTTGGCTTTTGGCTTTTGGCCATTTGTGTTTTGGCCTTAACGTTCCTTAATGAACCTGCATGGGATCTTGTCTAAATCTGCAGTGTTGAATCTCATGAACACATTAAATAAAATCATAAAATGCAAATAAAGTCAATATATGAAGAAATTTAATGTTTAGACAAAATATGGCATGTATGAATGATTATACCCTTTTGATCATGGAGATCAAATCAATCTTACCCTTACTGAAAAATTAGTGACATGAATGCTTTTATGCCCTTTGGATCATGGAGATCAAGCCAGCCTTACCCTTATTGAAGAAGTAGTGAGGTGTTGGTTTGTAACTGTGATGACTTGTTTGTAGTGAGAGAGGGATTTGTAATAAGGATTTCAAGGTTTTAGGGTTCTTGAAAGAATTTGATATTCTAACAGTGTTGTGGCAAGGTTTTTTCTCTCTTTTTCTCCTCTCTGGTTTGTGATATAATGGAAATTAGGGTAAAGAAAATGGGCTTTGAATGTGCAATTGGGCCTCCAATGTTCACTTGAGTTCGTCACTTTCCAGGCTAAATCGCAGGGACTTAAGTGCAATTTTTGAAGTTGAAATGTGAAAACAAAATGTATCCGACATCGATAACTAACTCCTATCCGAAAATCGGCTCAATCGGATAAATGGTGAATTAGTTATGAATTTTTGAAGTTTCAGCTCAGACAAACTTATTTTGGGCTCCAGTGTCGACTCTGACACGTTCTTCAATAACAAACTGGTATTGATCGGAGCATAATCCGGTCTCAACTTTTGAAGCAAAGTTGTAGATCTATGAGTTAGGGACCTTGTGTAAAAATATGAGCCCAATCGATAAAAATTGACCGAGTTATGAATTTTCGAAGTTTCGGCCCAGATGAAATAATATTCAGCATTCAGGATTTTCAGCGTGTCACGCACTCTGAGAAAAAAACGAAGGCCTTTTGAATACCGTTTGAACTCAATACCTTCTGTGAAAATGTAGACAACTCAATTTGTGAAATTTTGGCGCCGGAACCAGCTCGATACGATGAAAATCTACCAAGTTATGATTTTCTGAACATGACGCAAATAAACTTCTGTCATAAATTTTCTGTATGAAAGTACTTGATAAATCCACATTTTTGAAGACCTTCTGATTGAAATTGGCTTCCAGCCGTGAGAGATGAAAACGTAGATAAGGTCAAGACGGAATTTTGTCCACTGGAACAGGTTTAAAACGAGTCACGATCTTCAAGTTATGAATTTTTTTAGCGCGTAAAAACTGCACTTTCAGCACACTTTTTCACCATATTTCTTCAAGAAAACTCGCACATTCGGATACCTTCTTTAAAGAATTGACTCTTGAGCTGAACCTGAATTTGAGAATACATTATCAGAGATATCTTGGCGAAAGAACACCTGAATATGATGCACCGGGTTGGACTTGTGAATTTTTCTTGAAATGTTTTGAGAAATATGGGAGGGAAAATTTTGGGGTACAACAGTTGCCCCTGTTCAATCTTCTTAAACCTGAGGATGTAGATTGGCTTGCGTGCCTTTCGTGATCTGAAGGTGGAAGATGATTGAACACTAGAGTGCCCAAAAATTTGCACTCGCATAGTAGAATATCAGCAATGTGATGTCGGGAATGGGCTTACAGATGCCATTTGGAGAGATGGTGGATAAGAGGATGGGCTTATAGATGCCATCTGGTGTTGTGACATAGTCTTGTCGGGAATGGGCTTATAGATGCCATTTGGAGACTGTTGGTATATGGATGGGCTTATAGATGCCATCTAGGTGTCGATCGCGTAAGAGATTCCTTAGCGAGAACTTGCGTACCTGAGAAAGAAAGATAATTACCTGGCCTGTTACAGGAGTTGATCTTCAAACTCTTCATATGGACATGCCCTGGCTGGATACAGGAATCGAATCTTTAAACTCTTCAGACGTGCCCTGGCAAGATACAGGAATCGAGTCCGGAGAATAGTCGTCAACAAATAAACCCTGGCAAGATACAGGAATCGGATCTTCAAACTCTTCAGACGTGCCCTGGCAAGATACAGGAATCGAGTATGGAATTAGTCGTCAACAGATACACCCTGGCAAGTTACAGGAATCAGATCTTCGAACTCTTCAGACGTGCCTTGGCAGGATACAGGAATCGAGTCTGGAATATAGTCGTCAACAGATACACCCTGGCAAGTTACAGGAATCGGATCTTCGAACTCTTCAGACGTGACCTGGCAGGACACAGGAATCGAGTCTGGAATATAGTCGTCAACAGATACACCCTGGCAAGATACAGGAATCGGATCTTCGAACTCTTCAGACGTGCCCTGGCAGGATACAGGAATCGAGTCTGGAATATAGTCGTCAACAGATACACCCTGGCAAGATACAGGAATCGAATCTTCAAACTCTTCAGACGTGCCCTGGCAGGATACATGAATCGAGTCTGGAATATAGTCGTCAACAGATACACCCTGGCAAGATACAGGAATCGGATCTTCGAACTCTTCAGACGTGCCCTGGCAGGATACAAGAATCGAGTCTGGAATATAGTCGTCAACAGATACACCCTGGCAAGATACAGAAATCGGATCTGGAATCACGACTATTCATAGTAATTATCTTTGTATTGACCTTTGTCCTGAAAAGACAAAACGTTAGTTGTATGCAATGTCATGATGTATGACATGCGGGATGTTCTCAAAATAAATGAGATTGTATGTTCATGATGCGTATACGCATGCTATAATGTATGATGATGTGATATTTATGAATGTGGTTTTTGTCTAGGAAAGTAAATCCGTGACGAATGTCGGGAAGTTAAATCCTGGGCTGATGTTAAAGAGCAGAGCCTCATTTCTGCTGGGGATGATGAGTACAAGAATAAACTGATAGGAGAAGATGATTCCGTTGGGGAATAAACTTGGCGAATAGATTACTCTGCAGGGAGTGAACTCTGTGGGGAAAGAGAAGTACTTCGCTGAGGTTTGATGATAACTCCGCTGGGGATACCATTGTTGAGTTCTGTTGAAAGATGAACTCCGCTGGGGGATAGGAAGACTTCGCCGGGGACGATCTTTCCGTGGTTTTCAGCTGAGGATAACCCAGTTATATCCTGGTGGGGAAATAACCTTTGAATAATGCCGGGGGAGCGTTCGTACTTTGCAGGGGTAAGCTTCCAGAATCTACTGGGGATAAGCTTCCTGCTGGGGAGATGGATTGAGTTCTCCTGGGGAAACTTTTGGAACTGTACTGGGGAATGGCTCCACTGGATGTCTGGTATACCGCCGGGGAACAATCTTAGATCAAGACTGCCGGGGATGCTTGCTAAGAATGATTGTATACTCCTCTGAGGAATGTTGAGATCTACTAGGGATACCCAATTTCCTTAAGGCTGACGGTGGGCTAACTCCGCTCGGGGAGAGTGTCACTCACTTGCTGGAGATATTGTGCCTTTTCAGGGATGACGGGAGACCAACTGCTTGGGAGAGAATTGTTGAATCTTGATTCACTCTCTGGGGAATTAATGTATCTTGGTTGCATTCTTCAGCCGAACTTACCTTGGTACTTTGGTGGACAGAGCGATTAGACTGCTTAGACAACTCATTATTGCCCCTGTTTCTGTTGTGGGAGAAGGTACCCGTAGAGGTGCTTGATGACTTCCGATTGACCAATCTTCTTCTGGTAGGCAAGTGACGAGATGACGAGACATAGTCGTACGCTTTGATCCCTAATTTTTGCCTGGACCGCCCTTTCGGGTTTTCAGTCCATCGGGATACCCTTTTTTGCCCAAGTCGCCTTTTCAGGTTTTCGACTTGCCGGGTGTACAGATTTTTTTCATTTTCATCCCTTATTTTTGCCCGAACCCTTTTGGTTCGTCGGGAAGCCCTTATTTTTGCCTAGGTGTGTCAACCTAGCGGGTCTTTGATTATGCATAGTATTTTTTCGACTATGTCCACGCTCTCAGAATGTAGGGAGTTGTCATTGTCAGTAGCATTGTGTTGTCATACTACCCGAAGATCTTTGTTTGATTGTCCAACGCTCCAAGTGATCCAGATGGGGATTTGCCCCAGGCTGGTTGGCCTTTTGAGAGATTCTCCGAATCTTGACTTAACTGCCCCAGATGATGGACAATGATCATGTCTGCCCCTTGGTTGGAAGTGCTTTTGTTCATTAGACATTCGTCGTGCGAACTTCTATGCTGTTCAAACAAATAGTCACATGCAAGCAATGTTATATTAAAAATGCAAAGTTTATGTCGGTCTTGAAATTTTGAAAAATGAAGTTTTCCATAAAAACAAGTGAATTTTTTTTTGTAAACTGTGATGTCAACTCGTTATTTTACCGCAAGCCTTAAGGAGTCAGGATACCTTTCGTAACAGTATGCTTTCGAACTAACCCATGCTTCAGCTAGGACTTTTAAGGGTTGTAATGTGGCCTGGTTCACGGTTTAAGAAACAAAGGATAAAGGCTCAAATTATATTTATACCCACCCGCTCTTCGTAATGTTCTTCAAACCTAAACTCAGCTGATCGTGCGTTTGACCTTGTTTGGGTCTTTGTCCTGATATTCCAATGATGGTTCGAATGTTGACAATTAATTTGAATAGGCAGTCCTTTCCTTTTGTTGAGAATTTGTTGGACCTCTTTCTTTTTGATTTCATTATCCCTGTTTTTTGCCTGAACTGTTTCTTTTGGAATTACAGTCAGCGGGATGCCCCAGTTTTGTAAGTCTCCTTCATAGGTTTTGACTTATTGGGCTTTAGTTTTTTTTTTTTTTTGGTAATGACTGCCTGTCTTTATGATTATTCGGAACCATCATTGTCTTTTGTTTTGTAAGGACCTCTTTGGTGCCATTCGTTATGCACTTGGATCAACTGAGAGTACTACCCTGCCCCAGGTTATGATTAAGGGTTTTAATTTTCGAAAAGAAAAACTCCAACTTCTTTGGCTCAAAGGGGTTGACGAGGGATTATCTTCCTTATAACTCCAGTGTTTAGGAATTGAAACAATGCCTGTACCTCATCAGCGGGGTCTGTTCAAAAGCATACTGTAAAGATCGTGGTATCGTTTTCGTCATCCTCCCTCAAGAGGCTCAGAATTATTAATTGAGAGTTGACATCAAAAAAAATGGAAGCAGTTTGAATATAGCGAATGCGAATATATTGATTCAAAACAGACATATGCGATGCATTAATGCAATAACAGCGTTTGACATGATAATCGTTTGAACAATCAAAAGAAAATTACAACTTGAAAATTCTAATGGACAAAAAGTCTTCTCATCTCAGGACTTATTACTTCAAATGGTGAATCCTGTAGGGATGGTAGAAGCACTCAGCCTGACCCACTTGGGTGAAATCCACTGCTCCTTCATTAATCAGGTCCTGGACCTTGTTCTTTAGAGCCCAGCAGTCGGGAGTGTCATGTCCAGGACTATCGGAGTGGTATGCACATTTTTTGTTGGGATGATAGTTAGGAGCAGAGATGTTGGGATTCCGGGGAGGAGCCCTTAGTGTAATCAGATTCAAACTCAACAGGTGTTGTAAAGCTTGAAAACAGCGACACGTTGAGCTGGGTGAATTTCCTCCTGGACCTGCTAGGCTTACTCTGATCAACCTGTTGCTCTGGGCGGGGTTGTGGTTGGACCTGTGAAGTAGTAGCAGCTTGGAAAGGTCTATTCATTGAACCAAACCTTTGACTTCTTGGAGGCTGATTAATGACTTGGTCCCTGACTTGGACTGGTTGCTTCATGTCTTGATGAAGCTGACTGATCATGGTCCTCAACTCTTCTTGCTCCCGAGCTAAGCCTTGAATGAGAGCCATTTGCCCCAGCATTTGGGTTCTCATTGCATCCACCTCAGCTTGTAGATGTTTCAGCCGTTCGTCCTTGTCATCTTCGGGACTTTTCTTGGCCAAATTCCCCACGAGGAGTGCCCTCAGCTCTTCCTGCCCCTTGGATAGGCTTAGGAAGATCTCCCTGAACTGAGTCTCTTAAGCATGAAGACCCTGGTTATCTTGTTGGGAAGCCATTGCTGAAATAAACATCGAAGAAGGTAAGTGACCTGTCAAAAGGGTACCTGTTATGCAATGATATGTATGATATGCATGCAATGTTTTCAAGGACCTCGCGGGATAAACAAGAAACTTTGTTAGAATCTGCATTTTGTAGCTTGATGAAAGGCACTGCGTATTGTTGAGAGGCCTTCTTCAAGAGTCAAGGCTCACCATATCGAGTGGGTCATAGCCCTTGACAACCTTGTCTAGAGGAAAATAAATCCCCTTTGCCCCTTGCTGGACAGTTGGTTCATCATGACCTGCATCACAAGCCCTTGAGATCCTTGAAATGGGTTAGTCCTTATGTAGGATGCATGCAATGGTATGATGTTATGCTATGCATGGAGTAATGTAGGTAAACCCTGTTATGAGTCCAGATTAAGGACTGTAAACAAAACCTGCAAGAAACTCAAGTGTCAGATAACAAGTATGCAAGTAGTCAAGTTTGAAAGCACACAAGTCACACAAAGAGCCCTTAGAGTTTAGGCCAGCATGAAGTTTGGGGTACTACCCTCTTGAAGTTGATGGGCTCAAAACCTATCCTATCATAAGTAACCGGGTTCTAAGGGTCCCAATATCATTGGATTGTTTTCTGTGTTCATCGTTTTGATTTAGCCACTGAACTGGCGACTGAAATATTCCAAGAAAACAACCCTCAACTGAGTGTAGTATCGAGTATCAACCAACCTCGGACTGCACCAAAGTCAGTTATCTCACTACCCTAAAGAGGCCAAGATGGTTCAATTAAGGTTCCTAAGGCCAGTTGATGCTTCACGACACCACGCGGCGGCCCCGTACTCTCCTTGACTTGACTCAAGGGTTACCGGTACTCACCAAAGTGCCACATCAACGTAGCAGACTGCTTCAACCCTGTCGGTATACCCCGCACAGTTCCCTCACAGTCTTGTTGCTACTTTCTAAGAAGGTATCCCCCAGATCCGGATTAGGATCTATAGAACTCCCAAGACAGTGCCCACAATAATAAAGCAAACAAAACACAGCAATTGAAAACACAAGTATGAGTTATCCTAAGGTACACCTCACTTTAAGTATCCCCAGTAGAGTCGCCAGTTCTGTGATCGGTGGATTTAGAACTGACTGTTTAACGCTGGTTCGCGAAATGTCGCGGAAGTAAGAGTCGCCATCGTCTTTTATTTTCTCCAACATGGACAGGACAAAAGCACAGCAAAATTCCTTATGAGATAGTTTCTCGGTTCGGGAGGTAGATTTATAGAAAGGGAAGGTGTTAGCACCCTTTCTATCCATGGTTATCCATGGGCTCTTAGATACTTGCTCCTTATGTTTTCAAAATGTTTGCTTTTCAATTGTGAGTGGGTTTGAAAAGTTTCGTTTAAATATTTCTGAATAACTCTTGTATCAGTCCTCAAGAGTGTTTGAAAAATTATTTTGAAAGCTTTTTGAAAGTGTCGGTGTGAAAAGAGTTTTGATTTATTTTTGAATAGAGCAAGTATCCATGAGTCGTCTACCTACCCTAAGGAATTAAGCTGTGTAGAAGTCCTTAAGGTAGTGCCATCCCACCATTGAGAGGTAGGTAGCACCACCGTTGGAGTTGTTCGGGTCAATTCGAGTGTAGGGACAGTGTGGTCACCGAAGCAATAGTAGGACACCTTAGAAGCTACCCTTATGTCCTTGATCCTTTTTTAATCCGAGGCAACGTTTCGAGGCAACTATTTCGAGGCAACTGATTCGAGGCAACCGTTTCGAGGCAACTTGTTTCGAGACAACTGGATCATGGACATAAGGACTTACTAAGACGTCCTATACTCGACGACCACGTTTCGAAGGCAACAAGTGAGGCGTACCCTAGAAGTGGTGTGTGTATTCGTGTGTCAATTTCATGTTATGTTTTATCTTTGATCATGGCATTGTGAGCTACGCTTGTTTTTAATTAGCCATACATTCTTTCATGCAATTAGCAGTTTAAGAGTGCGGAAATTTAAATGCGGAAAGATAAATCCTACGCTATTACAAGGCGCGGGTCTATACATCGCCAAAATACAAAGACCCGTTTGGTAAAAATGCAGAAAGTAAAGACGAAAAGATAAACCTAATTACTATTACATCTGAGAAACAGTTACATAATGATCGAAAGAAATAATGCGTGAAAAGAATTAAAATTAGGACGTCCGAGGGTTTTGACCCTTTGCATGAAATTAAATTAAATTAAAGTCCAATTAATTATTTAATTAAAGAAAAGAAAGTGTTTTAGTGTCTTTTGTATTTATGAAAAATAAAGAAAAAGAATTAAAAGGAAACCCTAAATCTAGATTATTTTAATTATTAATGAAAATATTAAAGTTAACCTAATTTACTAGTTAATTAATTTATTTACATGTTTATTTACAAAATTAATGATAATTAATAATAATGATAAATAATGATGATTAATAATTTATTTAAGAAAAAGATGAAAATGTAAAAAAAACCTAATTCTAGATACTTTTTACTTATTGAGAAAAAGATTAAAGTTTAAAAACCTAAATTAAACTAAGTTAATTGTTAGAGTTTATTTACAAAAAAATAGGTTAGTGATGAAATTAATAATGATTAAATATATTTGTATTTTTGATTTTTCTGTTTTTATTATAGAAAATTATTTTATGGTGAAAAAAACAATTAAAACAATTAAAAAAGAATTAGAAAAGAAAAGAAAATAAAATTAAAAAGGATGCAAACCAAGGGGGGTTTTAGGCCCAAGGGGAGGTTTTTTTGAAGTATTCTGGCCCATTAGACAAAAAGCCTTGTTTGACTTTCTGACATCACGTGCGTGTTCATTGACTCCTGAGTACCGTGGTCTGCATTCTTTGGCCATTGGATTGAGTTTCATGGCCATTTGTGTTCTGGCTGTTGGCCATTTGTGATCTGGCCTCAACGTTCCTTAATCTTCTATGTCTGTCTCGCCATGTATTGGTGTCATGCATAAGTTGTTCTACTTTGGCCATTTGGCTTTTAGCTTTTGGCCATTTGTGTTTTGGCCTTAACGTTCCTTAATGAACCTGCATGGGATCTTGTCTAAATCTGCAGTGTTGAATCTCATGAACACATTAAATAAAATCATAAAATGCAAATAAAGCCAATATATGAAGAAATTTAATGTTTAGGCACAATATGGCATGTATGAATGATTATACCCTTTTGATCATAGAGATCAAATCAATCTTACCTTTACTGGAAAATTAGTGACATGAATGCTTTTATGCCCTTTGGATCATGGAGATCAAGCCAGCCTTACCCTTACTGAAGAAGTAGTGAGGTGTTGGTTTGTAACTGTGATGGCTTGTTTGTAGTGAGATAGGGATTTGTAATAAGGATTTCAATGTTTTAGGGTTCTTGAAAGAATTTGATATTCTAACAGTGTTGTGGCAAGGTTTTTTCTCTCTTTTTCTCCTCTCTGGTTTGTGTGAAAAGAAGGTGATTATATAATGGAAATTAGGGTAAAGAAAATGGGCTTTGAATGTGCAATTGGGCCTCCAATGTTCACTTGAGTTCGTCACTTTCCAGGCTAAATCGCATGGACTTAAGTGCAATTTTTGAAGTTTAAATGTGAAAACAAAATGTAGCCTACATCGATAACTAACTCCTGTCCGAAAATCGGCTCAATCGGATAAACGGTGAATTAGTTATGAATTTTTGAAGTTTCAGCTCAGACAAACTTATTTTGGGCTCCAGTGTCGACTCTGACACGTTCTTCAATAAAAAACTGGTATTGATCGGAGCATAATCCGGTCTCGACTTTTGAAGCAAAGTTGTAGATCTATGAGTCAGGGACCTTGTGTAAAAATATGAGCCAAATCTGATAAAAATTAACCGAGTTATGAATTTTCGAAGTTTCGGCCTAGATGAAATAATATTCAGCATTCAGGATTTTCAGCGTGTCACGCACTCTGAGCAAAAAACGAAGGCCTTTTGAATACCGTTTGAACTCAATACCTTCTGTGAAAATGTAGCCAACTCAATTTGTGAAATTTTGGCGCTGGAACCAGCTCGATACGATGAAAATCGACCAAGTTATGATTTTCTGAACATGACGCAAATAAACTTCTGTCATAAATTTTCTGTATGAAAGTACTTGATAAATCCACATTTTTGAAGACTTTCTGATCGAAATTGGCTTCCAGCCGTGAGAGATGAAAACGTAGATAAGGTCAAGACGGAATTTTGGCCACCGGAACAGGTTCAAAACGAGTCACGATCTTCAAGTTATGAATTTTTTAGCGCGTAAAAACTACACTTTCAGCACACTTTTTCACCATATTTCTTCAAGAAAACTCGCACATTCGGATACCTTCTTTAAAGAATTGACTCTTGAGCCGAACCTGAATTTGAGAATACGTTATCAGAGATATCTTGGCGAAAGAACACCTAATAATGATGCGCCGGGTTGGACTTGTGAATTTTTCTTGAAATGTTTTGAGAAATATGGGAGGGCAAATTTTGGGGTACAACAGTTGCCCCTGTTCAATCTTCTTAAACCTGAGGATGTAGATTGACTTGCGTGCCTTTCGTGATCCGAAGGTGGAAGATGATTGAACACTAGAGTGCCTAGAAATTTGCACTCGCATAGTAGAATATCAGCAATGTGATGTCGGGAATGAGCTTACAGATGCCATTTGGAGAGATGGTGGATATGAGGATGGGCTTATAGATGCCATCTGGTGTTGTGACAGAGTCTTGTCGGGAATGGGCTTATAGATGCCATTTGGAGACTGTTGGTATGTGGATGGGCTTATAGATGCCATCTAGGTGTCGATCGCGTAAGAGATTCCTTAGCGAGAACTTACGTACCTGAGAAAGAAAGATAATTACCTGGCCTGTTACAGGAGTTGATCTTCAAACTCTTCATGTGGACGTGCCCTGGCTGGATACAGGAATCGAATCTTTAAACTCTTCAGACGTGCCCTGGCAAGATACAGGAATCGAGTCCAGAGAATAGTCGTCAACAGATACACCCTGGCAAGATACAGGAATCAGATCTTCAAACTCTTCAGACGTGCCCTGGCAAGATACAGGAATCGAGTCTGGAATTAGTCGTCAACAGATACACCCTGGAAAGTTACAGGAATCGGATCTTCGAACTCTTCAGACGTGCCCTGGCAGGATACATGAATCGAGTCTGGAATATAGTCGTCAACAGATACACCCTGGCAAGTTACAGGAATCAGATCTTCGAACTCTTCAGACGTGCCCTGGAAGGATACAGGAATCGAGTCTGGAATATAGTCGTCAACAGATACGCCCTGGCAAGATACAGGAATCGGATCTTCGAACTCTTCAGACGTGCCAGGGCAGGATACAGGAATCGAGTCTGGAATATAGTCGTCAACAGATACACCCTGGAAAGATACATGAATCGGATCTTCAAACTCTTCAGACGTGCCCTGGCAGGATACAGGAATCGAGTCTGGAATATAGTCGTCAACAGATACACCCTGGCAAGATACAGGAATCGGATCTTCGAACTCTTCAGACGTGCCCTGGCAGGATACAGGAATCGAGTCTGGAATATAGTCTTCAACAGATACACTCTGGCAAGATACAGGAATCGGATCTGGAATCACGACTATTGATAGTAATTATCTTTGTATTGACCTTTGTCCTGAAAAGACAAAACATTAGTTGTATGCAATGTCATGATGTATGACATGCGGGATGTTCTCAAAATAAATGAGATTGTATGTTCATGATGCGTATACGCATGCTATAATGTATGATGATGTGATGTTTATGAATGTGTTTTTTGTCTAGGAAAGTAAATCCGTGACGAATGCCAGGAAGTTAAATCCTGGGCTGATGTTAAAGAGCAGAGCCTCGTTTCCGCTGGGGATGATGAGTGCAAGAATAAACTGATAGGAGAAGATGACTCCGTTGGGGAATAAACTTGGCGAATAGATTACTCTGCGGGGAGTGAACTCTGTGGGGAAAGAGAAGTACTTCGCTGAGGTTTGATGATAACTCCGCTGGGGATACCATTGTTGAGTTCTGTTGAAAGATGAACTCCGCTGGGGGATAGGAAGACTTCGCCGGAGACGATCTTTCCGTGGTTTTCAGCTGAGGATAACCCAGTTATATCCTGGTGGGGAAATAACCTTTGAATAATGCCGGGGGAGCGTTCGTACTTTGCAGGGGTAAGCTTCCAGAATCTACTGGGGATAAGCTTCCTGCTGGGGAGATGGATTGAGTTCTCCTGGTGAAACTTTTGGAACTGTACTGGGGAATGGCTCCACTGGATGTCCGGTATACCGCCGGGGAACAATCTTAGATCAAGACTACCGGGGATGCTTGCTAAGAATGTTTGTATACTCCTCTGTGGAATGTTGAGATCTGCTGGGGATACCCAATTTCCTTAAGGCTGACAGTGGGCTAACTCCGCTCAGGGAGAGTGTCACTGACTTGCTGGAGATATTGTGCCTTTTCAGGGCTGACGGGAGACCAACTGCTTGGGAGAGAATTGTTGAATCTTGATTCACTCTCTGGGGAATTAATGTATCTTGGTTGCATTCTTCAGCTGAACTTACCTTGGTACTTTGGTGGACAGAGCGATTAGACTGCTTAGACAACTCATTATTGCCCCTTCATCTATAGCATTTACTCCATGCTTGGGCATAGGAGCAGTCACAACATTAGGCCTTTCAGGAGCTTCGAACTCAATCTCTTTAGCATCAATTAAATCCTGTACCTTATTCTTCAGGACCCATCAATCATTCGTATCGTGCCCCCGGCTATCAGAACGAAAAGCGCAGCGGGCGTTCGAATTATACATGGGTGATGTTGTATTGGGATACTTCGGGGCTTCCTTCATAATCACCAAGTTGGTCTTTAGCAACTGCAGAAGAATCTGAGACAGGGTCATATTGAGCTGAGTGAATTGTCTTTGCGGCCTCTCGGCCCTTGGCTGATTGTTGCGTTGCGCGACAACAGTTGGTCTTGATATAACAATTGCATTAACAGCTTGGCGGCGTTCAGGTCTATTATGGCTCTTTGAACTGTAAACAACACTAGATTCCTTCTTAAAAGGCTTCTTTTCAGTACTTGATGAAGCACCCTTATGTATCTTACCGCTCTTGATACCAACCTTAATTCTTTCCCCGGTCATAATCAGCTCAGTAAACCCGGACGATGAACTTCCAATCAGATGGTTGAAATACGGACCAGACAAGGTCCCCAGAAACATATCCACTAACTCCCTGTTAGCCAGTGGGGGTTGTACTCTTCCAGCAAGGTCCCTCTATTTCTGAGCGTAGTCTTTGAAACCTTCACTCGCACCCATAGACATACCCTGAAGTTGGGTACGCGTGGGAGCGAGGTCGGCATTGTATTGGTACTGCTTGTAAAAAGCAGCAACAAGATCTTCCCAATTACAGATACTAGCTCCTTCCAGCTGGTAAAACCATTCAAGCTGAGTCCCTAAAAGACTGTCTTTAAAGAAGTGGATCCAGAGGTTTTTATCAGCGGTGTATGGCTGAATTTTTCTAACGTACGAACAGAGGTGCAGCTTTGGACAAGAAACCCCGTCGTATTTAGCAAAGGCTGGTGCTTTAAACTTGTGGGGAATCACCACCCCAGATGACAAACCTAGATCACTAAAGTCCAACCCAGGGACCTTCTGAATCTCCATAGCACTTAAGCGGTCTTCAAGCTGTTTATATCTATCCTCAGCAGGAGGATACTGGTCTTCGTGAAAGTCAGTCTCGTGGTCAGATACCACAGGGCTAGGAACCCTCCTTTCTTCTTGATTTTCTCCCCCTACAGATGAGTGGGAGAGATTGACTTCATCTCGCAGCCTGTTTCCAAACCTGTGACCCATGTTCAGGAGGACTGTCTTCTTTTTCTTCTTCTTCTTCTTATCCTTCAAGATAAGGGTCTTCAAATCTTGCTGACCCTTGGCCAGGTTCATGAACATTTCTGGAATTGAGCGTTTTGAGCTTGTAGAGCCTTGATAGCTTGTTCAGTTGATGTTTTAGCAGACATGATGTGCTGAAATAAATAGCGAAGACGATGAGAAAACTTGTAAGGGTACCTGTGATGAGGTGTATGGAATGAAATGCGTATGATATGATTTCAAAGACGTCGAGAGATTCAAATTCGTAAACCAAAGTGAAACACACTTTTATTAGATAAACTTGAAACAATGTTTGACAAATGCCCTTAAGGCGTTACAAGAAATAAAAACTGAAAAGTAAATCAAAACTAGAAATAATCAAAAGACATCAGCGCTCCCATGGTCGTTTACCTTTGGTGCTGACATAGTCGTTGAGGATCTGCTCATTCTCCAATTGCCTTGTCAACTTCAGGATCTTCCGCTCTTGTTCGTGATACTTTTCTCTGTAAGTATCCAGCTCTTCTCTTAGCTGCATCCAAGACCTTTTTAATGCCCCAATGTCAGTAGGCATGTACGGGTGGAGGATGGTAGGTGGAACCCCTTCTTCATTAGCAACCTCAACAATCACAGGCAAGACAGCTTCATACGACATTCCCAGCTTTTGGGCACGGATTCGAACCCATCGGAGATATGGCTCCATCGGAAGAGAGGTCTTCATCCCTAACTCGTGTGGATCAGACCGGTGCACCCTATCCCAAGCTCGTATGAACCTGCGGCGATGCTCGTCACTATCCCCTTGGAAGTCAAAGACAATACTTGGAATTAGCAAATCATGAGGTTCGTCCCTCCTAGCTCGTCCAAACTGACGTAAGGCCAGACAAGGATTATAGGTGATCCCTCCTCAAACTCCAAGTAGTGGAACATTGGGGTATTCCCCACAGCGATCAATAATAGCCACTTCTTCCATGTCCTTAGTACTCTAGATGATTTCATTATGAGAGAGCGACATAATCCTGTAGGCCCAACCCATGCCTTCCTTGTTCTTCAAAACTGATTCGGGGAGGTGAGAAATAAACCACCTCGCCAGCAATGGTGCACAACTCATAAGGGTTCCCCGTTTCCGGGCAGTACGGACATAAAGAGAGTGCAAAATGTCACCCAAGAGAGTGGGTACCGGATTACAGGAAATGAAGATCTTCACCGCATTCACGTCAACAAAGGAATCCGAGTTAGGAAACAACACCAAACCATATATGAGAAGAGCCAGAATATCCTCAAATGCCTGAAAGTCTAGACTGTCCCAGAACTGATTAGCCCGATCAACCAAGAATTTAGCCAAGAAGCCTTTTGTCCCACTTCTAGTCTCCCAGTTAGACATTACCTCAGCCTTTGTCAGATGGAGGGATGAAGCAATCTCTTCCGACCTAAGGATCTTCTCCCAACCTGTAAATGGGGTCTGCTCTAAAATGGAGATACCAAGTAGATCAGAGAATTCTTCCAGAGTAGGGACCAACTGATAGTCCGGGAACGTGAAGCAGTGGTATAATGGATCAAAGAACTGGAACAAAACACTCAACATCTGCTCATCCATCTTGGAAGTGACCAACCCAAGGAGGTGACCATGTCTTCTGATAAAAGAGGAAGTATCTGGAATCTTTGCAACCAAATCTCTAAGTTGTGTAGGAATCTGAACAAAACTGATCCGAATAGTGTTTCTACGCATAGGTGCCATGACCTACAAAACAGAACAAAGATGAATCCCCTCTGTCTTTGAAATAGGTTAGTCTTGATGCAAGATGCATGCAATGTCATGATGTCATGATAGAAACACACCACAAGTATCCACAAATAGCAAACATGGCAAAGGCACACAAGTCACACAGATAGCCCTTAGATTTCAGGCTGGCAAGGAGTTTAGGTATTACCCTCTTTCAGTTTAGTTGGTTCAAACCTGTCCTAAAAATAGTAACCGGGTTCTAGAGGATCTCAATATCACTGACTACCCTCGATCGGTCATAATTCCAGTTTGGCAACCTTTTCTTGCGGTCGAAATCATCGCGAGAGTTTAGTCTCAATGAGTGTAGCATACTGCTACTGTTCTATGGCCAAGTTGGTCAATTATAGGTGCTAAGGTCAGTTGGTGCTTAATGACCCCTTAGCAGACCCATATGCTTCTCGTTGCGCCACAAGGGATATCAGTACATACTAAAGTGCCACACCAACGTAGCTACTGCTTCAACCGTATCGGTCTACGCCATACAGTTCCCTCACAGTTTATTTCTACTTACCTAAAAGGTATCCCCTAGATCCGGGTTAGGATCTATAGTGACTCCGATTCAAACCCACAAAGATAAAGCATACAGATCAAACAATTGAAAACAATATGAACTAATCCTAAGGTACACCCCACTTGTAAATATCCCCAGCAGAGTCACCAGTTCTGTGATACGGTGGGAAGAACTGACTGTTTTTGTAATGCTGGTTTGTGTTTTGCGTTTGTATTTGCAAAATGTCACGGTAAGCAAGAGTCGCCATCGACTTTTATTTTATCCAACAAGGAAAGGAAAAAAGCATAGAAAAATTCCTTTTTCGAGATTATTTCTGAGTACGGGGGTAGATTATAGAAAGGGAAGGTATTATCACCCTTTCTATACGTGGTTATCCACGAGCTCTTAGGTACTTGCTCAATTGTTTTCAAAATTGTTTTCTTTGTGCTTGTGGGTTTGAAAAAAGTTTTTATTTTTAACTTCGATTTAACTCTTGCTTCTGTCCTCAAGAGTGTAATGAAGTGTTTTTGAAAACTTTGTTTGAAAAGGAGTGTAAGTGTGAAAAAAAAGTTTTGTTTTTGATGAGCAAGTATCTAAAAACTATCTACCTACTCGAAAAAGGAATCGTTCTATGCTAATTTCCTTTAGACAATGCTATCCCACTATTAGTGAGTAGGTAGCACCGTCGTTGCAGTTTGAGGGTCAATTCGAAAGAGGGACATACGGTCACTAAAGCAATGTTAGGACGCCTTAGCGGTAACCCTAATGTCTTAGATCATTTGTTTGAGGCAACAATATCCGAGGCAACCGTTTCGAGGCAACTATGATCTTTTAGACAAGAGGGCGACCTCTAAAGTGACCTATACTCAATGACCGTGTACGAAGGCAACCAAGTGGGGTGTACCCTAAGAGTGCGCATGTGCGAGTGTGTCGTTTTCAGTTATTTTATCTTTGTACATGTTAAAGGTGATCTAATTTGATTTTAATATTAACATTCAGTCTTGTCATGCCAACCCTATTATCAAACATCTAGCAGTTTATAATTTGCGGAAATAAAATGCGGAATTTAAATTACAAGGCGTCGGGTATTTACATCGCCAAAGACAAAACCCTTTGAAAAATAAAGTAAAACGGTAAAAATAATTAAATGTCCTATTTACTATTACAATCCGGAAGCAAATACATTAATTGGATCAAAAAATAAATAAAGCGCGCGAGAAATTAAATCGAGTGCGAATTAGGGTTTTGACCCTTTTGGTTAAATAAAATGTCTTTTTTGGTTTTTGTTGTTTTTATTTTAAGAAAGAAATTAATCCTAAGTTAAATAACTAAATTAAATTAATAAATTAATTAAATGAAAAATAAATAAATTATGACATATTTTTGTTTTTTTGTTATTTTAAGAAAACAAAATTAATTAAATTAGTAGTTAAAACCTAATTAAATCTAATTAATTTTAATTATTTACAAAAATGAATTAAAGTTTTCTAACTAAAAACCTAATTAATTAATAAGTTTATTAAGAAAAATAAAAGTTTAACATTTGATTGAATAAATTTTTTTTTGTGATTTTATTTGATAAAAAAAATTTTTGTGATTGGTTAGAAAATTAATTAAATGAAATAAAACAATTAAATTAAATAAAACAAAATAAGTAAAAGAGAGAGGAGTTGGGTCTGATTTTGAAGGGTGTGAGTAGCAAATCTGTAGGCCCAATAATGCTGGCTTGTTTGACTTTTTGAATCTGGTGCAGGCATGTTGACTTGGCCTCTTGGTGGACCTCCAATCACTGACCACCAGATCTGGCCATTGGCCATCTGGCGCTTGGATGGGTGAGGGCATATGGTGGATTGCAAGCTAGCATATGCACTGGAATACCTGAAAAATAATAATATTGAGAAAGAGGGGGACCTGGGATTCGAACCCAGGTCCTGAAGGAGAATGCATTGCCAATGTTACCACTAAGCCACACTGTTTTGATTGTTATAATAATAAGCATACAATATAATATATTAAAACAAAATCACGTGGTCAGACAAAATAAAAACACGCGCTATTTTTGAATGGTCCAATAGAGGGATGCCGCGCATCATCACTGACCTCCCGTCCGTGGCTAAAAGGTCAATCACCTATACCAACGGACAGAAGTCCGTAGCTATAAGCAGGTCCATCTCCAAAATCCTGTACAGGCCACAAAAATGATTTTTAAGGGAATGGTCGTGTTCGTCTCAACCTCCCGGTCACAACCATGTCTTTCATGGAGGTCAATTGTACCTGAAATAAAAATGCCCAAAAACACGAACCAAACCCTAACAATGGTGGTTCTCCAAATAAGCCAGATAAATGCAATTGAATATTATGAAAAGCTTGCAAATGTTCTTGTGATCACAAATATGCTATTAGTTTTCTCAAATGATGCCAGAATAAATCAAATCGAATTCAAGAACATGGGTCGTTTGCGTGAGACTTACAACGCGTATAAGGGCCTGATAATGCTTGGTTTTGGTTGGGATAGTTTGTGTGTGTTGCCAGGAATCGATTGAGATACGTCTCATCTCTTGAAAATGCCTCCAACCCTGATTTTGATCTCAAGCTTTTTTGTGATTTTTTGCAAAGTTGTTCTGCCTCTTCCAACGATTTCCAACCCTTATTTCGTGTCCTTCAGCTTGCTTATGTATTGTATGTTGCATTAGGTTCACAAACCTGGCCCAAATATCTCCATATCAATGCTCATGAATTTGATTTGATTCCACCATTAAAACCTTCCAAATTTGATTTGATTTGGATCTTTTTGTTCATACAAGCCTTGATTCGAATTTGATTTCAATGCTAGCTGTGACCAAAGCCTAAAACAATCATAAAATCATGAGTTATCAATGCCTTGGATTTTATATGATTTTATTTGATTTAAAATGAATAAATTCAAATTAAATAATAAAAATGAGATATAGGAACATGGCTGGAGCTATGGCACATGGGCAATGATGCAAACTCAAATATTGTGGAAAAGAATGGTCCCATTTGGCAAAATTTGAAGTTTTGGGAATAGTTGACTTTTGGCAATTTTGCAAAAAAGTCCAACTTTAACAATGCATAATTTCTTCAATTTTGATATTTTGGAGGTGTTCTTGGACTTTCTAGAAAGCTTGAGATGTCCTCTAATCAACCCTTTTGGTCTCATCTCATTTTGATATTCCATGCTCAAGTTATAAGCTTTGACAAAAAAAGTGTTTTTGCTGACTTTCAAAAATGACCTATAATGTCCAAATTCATAACTTCTTGTGAGTGCATTTTTTGATCTTGGGGTATGAAGATGGATTGTAGGGAGTTTCAGACTCTTAAAAATGAGCTTTGGATGGGTCATTTCTCATAAAGTATGAGAAAGGTATGCTTGGTCAAAGTTGAGTTGACTTTTCCTACAAAACCCTAATTTAACAACTTTTGAGTTTTGATGAATTTTGAGCAATCCTTGATGAATCATGATCAACCCTTGATCAAATGATGAAATATCCTTCAAAATAAGAATGTTGACAAAAAATCTTGACATGGATGATCTTGAGAACATATTAGGATATTGGTGAGCACTTGGGGTCACTTGGATTCAAGGATCTTGATGCAACACAAAACCCTAATTTGGGGTGGACTGCCTTAGGAGATAGCTTGTCTGACCAACTCTTGAGCAACCTTGAGCAACTTGGAGATTTTTCTTGCAATGTTTTGAAAAATACGGGAGGGAAAATTTTGGGGTACAACACAATGTTTTTGTCTCAGCAATGTAGAGTGGTTAAGCACTTTTATCACATTGCTTCTGACTTTGTAGACAGAGTGTGATCAGAGGGAACAAGTGAGAGGCTCAAGAATTGACTTTCTGCACAAAAGCCACTTTTCCAAAATGGCAATGTTTCCTTTCTTCCTAAAATGGTATTAAGCATGGGCAATGCATTGAATGCTAGCATTAAAGCTTCTAACAACTGTGTATCCATTTAATTATGGAGTGAAAGGCAAGTTAGAAGCCTACAAAGTAGGATTTTTACAGCATGCTTGAAGATTGAATCAAGCGTTCATCACAAAATTGATGTAATACAAGAATGAAACCTTAACTTCATGGATTCGATTCTCTTAGCTCAAATATAATCTCAATGAGTTATTGGACATTTTGGAAAGCTTGTAACAGCCTCTAAAACCATCATGTTGGACATTTTTTAAAATTACATTTGGAACTAGGTGAAAAGTTGCCATGAAGTTGGGTCAAAATCCTGCCTAAACTAGGGCAAAATTTCACTAAGTCTTCAAGTTTCATGAACATGTCTTCAAAAAATCATAACTTGAAATCTAAGCATTTCTAGGAAAATTTCTTCCCTACAATGTTTTAGATCTTATTTAGATATACAACTTTCATGTTGTAACTTTCCTTTGAATCATCTTGCATCATGGTGTAAATTTGGTACAAAGTTGTGAAAAAAGTGAACTTTCAACACTTAGAAAAATTCTAAGTCTTGGAAATTTTGAATTTTCAAAATGAAATCTTGACTTTTTGATTTCTTGATGAACATGTTTCATATTTTAACATGTCTTGATGAGTTGTAATCTTTGAAACTTGATTTTGATCAAAAAGTCAAAGTTTGACTTTTCAGTGTACAATTGACTTTTCATCAGTTGGCTGAAATTCAACTATCAATCAATTGATCTTGAGAAATGTTTTGAGCCATGCCATTAGGTTAAAATGATGCATTTGAATCCTTGAGATCATGCCTTGAACCAATAAGTCATTTGTTAGGTCAAAAATAAAAAAATATATCTTCACAGTCAAAACCCTAATTTTGATCATTTTGCCCTTTTGATGATCTGATCAAATTTCTTGAGGAATTGTGATCCAAACTTGATCAATTGACATATATGAGTTCATAATATTGATATAGATAAAAAATTATGAAATTTGACTGTAAATTGATCAAAGTTGACTTTTTTCCCAATACAACTGATTTTAGGTCAACTGATCAATTGAATGAGCAAAAAATGTGATCCAAGACTTGAAACTTGATATGAGAAATCTTGAGGGTCCAAATTGATCCATAAAAGTCATTTGAGGCTTTTAAAGTTCAATTTTCCTTGTGAAAACTCAAACCCTAATTTTTAGTTGTCAGTGTTGAGGAAGTGTCTTGAGCTGATCAAACCTTGTGCAGTCTTGAATCAAAGGAGATCTTGTGAGAGATTTTCTTGAGAAATGAGAGGGAAAATTTTGGGGTACAACAACTGCCCCTGTTCAATCTTCTTAAACCTGAAGAGTTAGATTGGCGGATCCGTCATTCGTGACATGAAGGTGGAAGATGATTGAACACTAGAGTGCCCAGAAATTTGCACTCGAAGATGTATTGGGAATGGGCTTATAGATGCCATTTGGAGGAATGATGGTAAATGCTGGAAGAAGTATTAGCACAAATCTTTGGTCGATTTAAATTAAAACTTGATGTTTTACCTGTGGGAAAAAGGGTTAGTTAAATGCAGATGCATGATGTTCATAAGATGTGGTATTATGCTAAATTCATTTTGTATGTATGTGCTATGATGTATGAATGTGAGATGCATATTTGTCCGGGAAAATAAATCCATGACTACTGCTGAGGAATTTTGGGAAGCTGAATCCCGAATTGCTGTTGTGGATGAAGAATATACATATCTTCAAACTTTGTTGACATAATGCTTATGCCAGGGATTATCTCTTGAATGTTAGCTGCTATCTGGTCGGGTCCAGGCTTCACAACAATTTGCTGAGAATAAGGAAGTCAACTACTATCTGGTCAGGTTCCAGGCTTCACGGTAACTTACTAGGGAAGGATAAATTAACTGCTATCTGGTCGGATTCCAGGCTTCGCAGAAAATTCCTTGAAATTGAACTATTATCTGGTCAGATCCAGGCTTTACAGATTTCTTGAAATGGTAACTACTATCTGGTCGGGCCAGGCTTCATAGACTTTGAAAATTTAAACTATTATCTGGTCGAGTCCAAGCTTCATAGTGTCTTGCTGGGGATTGTAGCTACTTGTTATCTAGTCGGGTCCAGGCTTCATAATAAGCTGCTTGAATAGACGAAGTTGAACTGATATCTAGTCGGATCCAGGCTTCACAAATTTTGAGGTTGATGAAGTTAATTGCTATCTGGTCGGATCCAAGCTTCACAAATAAACTTGTATGAAGAGATAGAGTTAAACTGATATCTGGTCGGATCCAGGCTTTATAGTAACTTTCTTGGAACTTAGTTGTTATCTGGTCGGATTCCAGGTTTCATAACAAACTTCTGAGGGGAATTCCTATCTGGTTAGATCTAGGCTTCACAATAACTTATTTGAAAAGATAAAGTTGCAAACTGATATCTAGTCAGATCCAGGCTTCACAGTAACTTGCTGGGGTAGAGGAAAACTTCTACTGGGGAAAAGAAGTTAAACCCTGGTCTGGTTGAGTCCATGTTTTTCAATATCTCGAAGAGCTAAACTATTATCTGGTCGGGCCCAGGTTTCATAGTATCTTGAGAAGTTAACTATTATCTGGTCAGGTCCGGGATTCATAGTTTTTGAAAGGTTACATTATTATCTGGTCGGGTCAAGGCTTCATAGTGATTTGAGAAGTTGACTATTATCTGGTCGGGTCCAAGCTTCACATTAGCTTGAAAATTGTACTAATATCTTGTCGGGTCCAGGCTTCATAGTATCTTTTGGAGGTAGTAAAGGTTTTATTGACGACTTTACTGGGGAAGATGGGTTGTGGCCCTCTGATTTGTAATAGTCTGAAAGGCAAACTCTAGCTGGAGAGTATAGACTCAGCCGGGGAAGAGAGACTCAGCTGGGGAAGATAGACTATGCCGGGGGAATTTTGCTATTCGTTGATTGTTATATGTTGGGAAAATAAACCCTGTTGGGAAAATAAACCTTGTTGATGAGGTGAGCTCTTTTAGAAAGAGATCCACAAGGCTTCTTCTTGTAGGATCAACTTAGATGGGGAGAGAGCTGTCAAGAGATTGAGACTCTGGTTGGAGATCAACCTATGCAAAGAGACTTTGTGGGTAACTCTGTTGAGGGAAAGGTTTATTGTAGCCAGTCTTGTGGGGATAATGCTAATGAAATAACTTTGTGGGTATATTCCATATACATTAAAGAGATGCTTGCCGCTGCTTAGCAAGACACATGTTCCAAATAGTTTTAATTATGTTCACATGCATATGTTCGTTCAATTTTAGTCATTGGACATTTTTGCATTCAAAACAAAAAAAAACAGAAATTTGCACTTTAAAGTATATTTGTATTGATATTTTGCCCATGAATAGGCATTTTTTGTACAAAGAGACGGAGATCCTAGTAAGAGGAAATCTTCGAAAACAAAAATTGAAAACAAAACAAACAGCCATGTAGAAATGATCTCATTGCATTCCAACTCTACTATTGCCCCAATGTCTTCAAATGCCCCTTGCCGTTAACAGAAGTTGATTGGATCGATCTTGGACCGTTTCAACTCGGACCTTGGTAATAAAGTTGAATGTGGTAATTCCACAAGACATAGTCATACGCTTTTAATCCTTAACTTTTGCCTGGACCTCCCTTTCGGGTTTTCAGTCCACCAGGATACCCATTTTTGCCCAAGTCGCCCTTTCAGGTTTTCAACTTGCCGGGTGTAAAATCTTTTACATATATCCCTAATTTTTGCCCAAACCTTTTGGTTTTCCGGGATGCCCTTCTTTTTGCCTAGGTGTGTCAACCTAGCGGGTCCCTTATGCGTAGTATTTTTTAACTATGTCCGCGTTCACAAGATGTGGGAAGTCTTCACCATCCATGGTAGTCAGCATCATGGCACCGCCAGAGAACACTCTCTTGACAACAAATGGCCCTTCGTAGGTAGGAGTCCATTTGTCCCTGGGTTCACCTTGTGGAATAATGATGCGCTTTATTACCAAGTCACCAGCTTGATATACTCGAGGCTTGATCTTTTTGTTGAAAGCTTTAATCATGCATTTTTGGCACATCTGACCATGACAAACAACAGCCAATCATTTCTCATCAATCAAGTTCAACTCATCCAATCTTGTATGAATCCACTCGTCTTTGCTTAGGCCTGCCTCATTAATAATCCTCAGTGAGGGAATCTGAACTTCTACTGGCAAAACAGCTTCCATGCCATAGACTAAAGAAAAGGGAGTTGCCCCAGTTGATGTTCTAGATGAAGTACGATAGCCATGAAGAGAAAATGGTAACATCTCATGCCAATCCTTGTATGTTACTACCATCTTCTGCATAATCTTCTTAATGTTTTTGTTGGCTGCTTCGACCGCACCATTCATTTTAGGTCGATAGGGAGAAGAATTGTGATGCTTGATTTTGAACTGAGTGCAAAGTTCCGTAATCATAGCATTTTTGAGGTTAGTCCCATTGTTGGTGATGATCCTTTCAGGGATACCATAGCAGAAGATGAGGTTACGTTTGATGAATCTGGCTACCATGTTCTTGGTGACTGAAGCAAATGAGGCGACTTTGACCCATTTGGTGAAATAATCAATAGCAACCAGAATGAAGTGATGTCCATTGGAAGTAGTGGGTTTGATTTCTCCAATCATGTCAATGCCCCACATTGCAAATGGCCACGGAGCGGTCATGACATTCAGAGGGATATGAGGCACATGGACCTTGTCAGCATAAATTTGGCATTTGTGACAAGTTCTTGAATGTTGATCGCAATCAGTGTCCATTGTTGACCAATAGTAGCCAGCTCTTAGGATCTTCTTGGCCATAGTATGTCCGCTTGAGTGATTCCTAAATAGATTATCGTGCATGTCTTCCAAATTTCCTCTGCCTCCTTCTTAGGAAGAATTTGGCTGAAAATCTTTGTAAGAACTTTCTGTCATTGGTGGATTCTCCTTCGGGATACTCTTGTGCTTCAAGGTATCTCTTCACCTCATGGTACCATGACTTTTCTATATTAGTGTTAAGCTCATAGCAGTGTGAAGGTTCGACGAATCTCTCAATGGTAATCATAGGAGCTTCGTTGTCCCATCTGACCTTGAACATAGAAGACATTATGGCCAATGCATCGGCTAACTGATTTTCCTAGGGAAGTGCTCAAAGGTGATCTATTCGAAGTAAGTTATCAGAGATAGCACAAGCTCCTTGTAAGGAATGAGATTAGGGTGCTTAGTGTCCCAATCTCCTTTTACTTGGCTAATCACTAGAGCGGAATCCCCAAGCACATTCAAATGCTTGATCCTCAAATCAATGGCAACCTTCAGACCCAAAATGAATGCTTCGTACTCAGCCATATTGTTCGTGCAATCGAAGAATAATCTAGAAGTGAAAGGAGTGTGGCAACCTTTAGGGGATATGATCACATCACCAATTCCATTACCCAAGGTGTTGGAAGCCCCATCGAAGACCATAGTCCATCGGGATCCTTAATCAGGTCCGTCATACAGTCCAGGTTTCGTGCAGTCGGTCACTAGTATGATGTTCTCATCTGGGTAGTCAAAGTTCATAGACTGATAATCATCAATAACTTGATGGGCCAAATGATCTGCTAGTGCAATTCTTTTGATGGCCTTTTGAATTGTGTACTGAATTTCGTACTCAGTCAAGATCATTTGACACTTAGCTATCCGTCTGGAAAGAGCAGGTTTCTCAAAGATGTACTTGATTATGTCCATCTTAGAAATCAACAGAGTGGTATGAGTCAACATATACTGTCTTAGCCGGCGAGCAGCCCATGCCAGAGCACAACAAGTTTTCTTGAGCAGTGAATATCTGGTTTCACAGTCGGTAAACTTTTTGCTCAGGTAGTAAATGATATACTCTTTTCGGCCAGACTCGTCATGTTGGACCAAAACACACCCCATAGAGTTCTCTAGTACTGTCAAGTACATGATCAATGGTATTCCTTCAACTGGAGGCATGAGAATATAAGGTTCTTGCAGATATTCTTTGATTTTGTCGAAGGCTGCTTGGCGTTCATGATTCCATCTGACTACTTGATCTTTCTTCAAGAGTTTGAATATTGGCTCACAAGTAGCAGTCAAGTGAGATATGAAGTGGGTGATATAGTTAAGATGACCCAAGAATCCTCTAACTTCCTTTTTAGAGTGGGGGACTGGCATTTATTGGATGGCCTTTACCTTGGCAAGATCAACTTCGATGTCTTTACTGCTGACAATAAAACCAAGAAGCTTTCCAGATCGTACTCCAAATGTGCACTTGTTAGGGTTTAACCTCAACTTGTACTTTTTCAACCTTTCGAATAGCTTGTATATGTGATTGAGATGCCCCTCTTTAGTCTGTGATCTTGAAATCATATCACCAAAATGGACCTCTATTTCATGATGGATCATATCATGAAACAAAGCTACCATAGACCTTTGATATGTTGCCCCTGCATTCTTCAATCCGAATGGCATGACCTTGTAACAAAAGGTGCCCCACTGCGTAACGAAAGTGGTCTTCTCCATGTCTTCGGGAGCCATCCTAATTTGATTATAGCCAAAGAAACCATCCATGAAAGAGAAGACTTTATGCTGAGCAGTGTTATCGACCAAGACATCAATGTGAGGTAGAGGGAAGTCATCCTCGGGGCTTGCCCTATTCAGATCCCTATAATCTACGCACATACGAACTTTTCCGTCTTTCTTTGGAACTGGAACCACATTGGCAACCCATTGGGGATAAGATGTCACAACTAGGAATCCCGTATCAAATTGTTTCATTACTCCAGCTTTTATCTTTTCATACATTTCAGGCCTCATGCGACGAACTTTTTGTTTGACAGGAGGACAATCTTCCTTTGTCGGCAGACAATGAACTACCATACCGGTATCCAACCCTAGCATAACTTCATACGACCAAGCAAACACTTCCACATAGTCACGCAACATCTGAACCAATCTTCTTTTGACACTGCTTTCCAAGTTATCGCTAATCTTGACCTCTTTCTTGTCTGTCTCGGTACCTAGATTGATGAATTCAACTGACTCTTTGTGTGGTTGAATAACTTTCTCCTCTTGTTGTAAAAGTATGGCTAGTTCTCCCGATATTTCACAATCTTCCTTGCTTTCGTCTTCGGCTTGGTTAATTGGACACTCGAAGTCATAGTCGGTAATGGTAGAGTCATTGGCAATAAGATCCAAAGTGGATGAAGACCTGTAAGAGTGTGTGTGTGAATGTAAGATACATGGCTATTTTGAAAAATGTATTTGAAGAAAAGAAAGACAATGAGCACAAAGATTTGAATGCAAAAGAGTCCAATGGTATGTATTGAATGATCATATGATAAGATGGACATAAATAAAACCCTTGACAAATGGATCAAAGTGCCCTGGGCCAGGCACATGGCTTAAAAGTCATTGTTAAATATGTTCTTGAATTAATAAGAAAGCAAAAAACAAGAGATTACTCCTCAATGAAGGAGATGGGGACAAAGTCCTTTGCTTGCCAATTATTGAGTTCCGTTGTAGTAGGATACACCCAATATTCAAATGCACATTCATCATCATAATCATCTACAATGTTAACTTAATGGTTTCCAATACGGAGAAAGGGCTTCCCTGCACGAGCGCGCCTCACTTCCTTCTGACCCTTGACGGTGAAACCCAAACCACACTTGTCCGCTTTGAACATGATCTCGAGGAGTTTCCCCCAAGTATCACAACTACCTTCTTCAACTGCAGCACGAGCATCTTTGAATGAAACCATCTTCGGAACGACTTTAACAACTTTGGACACATCAGAGGAACATTTGGTAGCAACAATCATTGGTGGCACAACTTCAAAAGCTTAACATGGGGTCTCTATAAATTCTCCATCCATCTCCACATATTTGAAAGAGTTGAGGTGGCTTACCATGAACTCCTCCTCACCACAGACAGTGATAATTCTTCCTTTGACCGGACACTTGAGATTTTGATGAAGAGTTGACGTTACTGCCCCAGCTCCATGGATCCAAGGGTGACCCAACAAACAGAAGTAGGCAGAACGGATATCCATGACGTAGAAGGTAGAGTTGAAAATCTGTGAGCCCACCTTGATCGGGAGATCTACCTCTCCATGAATTGTCCTTTTTGACCCGTCGAAAGTTCTTACAATGATATCACTTGGTTTCAAGACTAAACCTTCACAGTCTAAATGGTCTAATGCCCCATTGGGTAGCACGTTTAAAGAAGAGCCATTGTCGACCAGAACATGTGCTAGGGTGGTGCCCTTGCACTCGACAGAAACATTCAGAGCCTTATTATGGTTCTTCCCAAGTGGTGTCAGATCCGCATCCGAGAACCCCAAACCATTATCGACCATCAAGCTTGCCACACAATTTTCAAACTGGTCAGTCGTGGTCTCATGAGGGACATGAGCCTTCTTCAAGAATTTTATTAACTCCCGAGCATGAGCATCGGAACAGAGTAGCAAAGACAACATAGAAATCTTGGAAGGGGTTTACCCTAACTGCTCCACGATCTTGAAGTCTCTCCTTTTTATAATTTTTAAGATCTCATCCATTTCACGAGCGGAAGGTTCTCCCTCAGCAACGTCCTTTGCGGGTACTTCCATCTCAACAAGCTCAACTACCTTCTCCTTTCCCCTTGTATCAGTACTTGGCTTAGTAGCAGTGATGCATATAGGTGCCTTTGTAACAAATGGTGGTGAGATGCTGGGTGAAAAGATTCTCTCAGTTCTGGTCACTTTGCTAGAGCCAGTTATGTTACTAATATCATCAGCTTTATTTTCTTCAATCCAAGCGTCTTGTTTTATCCCATGGTAAAACACCTCAACACCATAGTTCCATGGCACTGCTTTGTTATAAGAGTAGGGAATTGGTCCGGGATTGGTAATTATTAGGGGAGAAACAGTTGGTTCATTTGAAATCCTGATAGAACCTTTGGAGGAGATCCTAAAAGGCTTCTTTGAGATGATTATAATGGAGAGATCTTCACATTTATTAGTCAAACTTTTGGTAAGCGGAGTCTTCTCAAATAGGATCTTGTGGCTATCCATCAGGCGTTGAATGCCTTCCTTCAGCCCTTCACATCCATTGAGTTGTTTGGTACAACAAACACAGTCCTTCAAACAGCCAGGGAAAATCCCGGCTTTCAACAAATTCTTTTTGATGATGTTCAATGGAGTAGTCAAGTCTTCGACAGAGGAAACAAAAATTGTATCTTCAACAACATTGACACTCTTGCCATGGTTTGGCATAGGTGCGGTGATTACATTCGGAGTTGGAGGAGGATCAAATTCAATGGTCTTGTTATCGATCAAGTCCTGAATTTTATTCTTCAGTGCCCAACATTGGTCATTCTCATGCCCGAGACTACTTGAGTGATATGCACATTTGGCATTCAGATTATACTTTAGTGAAGAGGTATCTGGATTGGCCGGAGGATCACGCAATGTCACCAAATTATCCTTTAGCAAATATTGTAAGGCTTGGGATAATGACATGCCTATCCTCATGAATTTTCATCTCAGAGTCTCAAACCATTGGTGATTAGCAGATGGTCTTGAGCAGGAGTTGGATTGGAAATTCGGACAACATTAACAGACTGGCAGTCATCCTTCTTGTTACGGGCCCTTGCCCCGTACACAACATTGATTTATTTCTTCATGGAAAAAGGTTTATTTATAGGATTGGAGGTGGAGGCAGATGCCATGGAAATCTTCCCACTTTTGATGCCGCTTTCAACCCTTTCACCGGTTAAGATCAGTTCAGTGAAACCGGAAGAAGAACAGCCAACCAATAAGTTAAATAATGGACCAGATAAAGTGCCCATAAACATGTCAATGTGCTCCCTATCGGTTAAAGGTGGTTGAACCCTACTGGAAAGGTCTCTCCACTTTTGTGCGTATTCTCTGAATCCTTCATTCTTCCCCATTGTCATGTCTTGCAACTGAACTCTTGTCGGCGCCAATTCGGTGTTATACTGGTATTAGTGGTAGAAAGCGGTGGCTAAGTCTTCCTATGTATTGATACGGGAACCATCCAATTGGTAAAACCACTCTAACTACGTTCCGACCAAGCTTTCTTAGAAAAAGTGAACCCAAAGTTTCTTATCAGCGGTGTGCGGTTGTATCTTGCGCACATAAGATTTCAGGTGAATTTTTGGACAGGAAACCCCATCGTATTTTGCAAAGACTGGTATCTTGAATTTGTGGGGAATGACAACCCCAGATATCAAACCCAAATCATCAAAATCTAAACCGGGGATGGCTTGAATCTCAACGGCCTTCAATCTGTCTTCTAACTGCTTGTACTTGACATCGGCGGAAGGATACTGCTTGTCAAAATAATCATCATCATCAGACGCTTGATTGTTGATACATCCAGCCTGGGTACTCCTAGATTCTGCAATCTGATTCTCGTCTTCCTCAGATGAGTCTTCCACTACCATGATCTGTCGGACTGGATCTTTGAACCTTTTACTCATGTTGAATAAGGCTTTCCTCTTTGGTTTCTTTTTGGCTGCCAACAATGCCATCATATCTTGTTACCCCTTGGCTAGGGCTAGTAGAGTCTCTTGGAACTAAGAGTTTTGTGCTTGAAGGTCCTTCATTGTTTTCTCTAGATCCATCTTGCTGAAATAAACAGCAGAAAGATAAGGAAAGCTGTCATGGAAAACCTGTTATGTTATGATCCATGGGAGATGTGTATGCAAATGATTTCAAAGATTTATGAAATTTAAATTTGTATAGACAAAGAATGAACAAACGTCAAATTTCATTAATTAGTTCAAAATGACTACAACATGCCTCTTGGGCTTACAAAATAAATCTCTAAGATAAAAAGACCGAACGCATCCTCTTCGGTGCAATGTAGGCGTTCACGCTTTGCTCTTCATGCAGTTGCTTTGTAAGCTCCAAGACCCTTTTCTCACTAGCATAAAATTGAGATTCGAAGGTATCTCGTTCCTCCTTTAGCTGAATCCAACCCTTTAGCAAGTCTTCAAGAGAAGTAGGCATGTCGGGATGGAGGACAGTGTACGGGACATATCCTTCAACCACAGGTTCCATGATAACTGGTAAGATGGAGGGATAAGGCATCACATGTTTTTGAGCACGAGCTCATACCCACCTAAGGTAAGGCTCAAGGGGGATGGAATTCTTGTGTCCCAACGTCTTACTATCCACTTTGCTTACCATCCTCCAAGCTCGTATAAACTTCTGACGGTAGCTTTGATCGTTGCTCTCGTAGTCGAATACCACTCCTTGGATGAGCATCTCATGAGGACCATCCCTTCGGGCATAACCAAACTATCGCAAGGCTAAGCAAGGGTTGTAAGTGATACCTCCTCTAGTGCCAAGCAAAAGGACATTAGGGAATTCCCCACAACGGTCAATGATAGTAACATTCTCCAAGGATCGAGAACACCAATGAATATCTGAATGTCTGAGCGTTATCAACCTATGGGACCACCTCAAACCTTGCTTGTTATTCAATACAGACAGGGGAAGATGTGAAATAAACCATCTTGCCAAGAGAGGAGTGCAACACATGAGGATCCCTCTCTTCCTCATAGCACGAGAGTGGAAAGAATGTAGGATATGTCCCAACAAAGTAGGCACTGGATTGCGAGACATGAAGATTTTGACAGCATTTACATCTATAAGTTGGTCAGGGTTTGGAAAAAAAACCATCCCATAGATGAGAAGGGCCAAGACTTCTTCAAAATCTTGTAAGTCCTAAGAGTTCCAACAATCTTGAGCTTTCTCAAACAAGAACTTGGCTAAGAACCCTTTGACACCACTCCTTGTTTCCCAATTAGTCGTGACATCAGATTGTTGCAAGTGTAGTGCTCGGGCAATCTCTTCAGGTTTTGGGTCTCTTTCCGTACCTTTGAAGGGTAGTTGATTGAGAATGAGAATCCTCAATAGTTGGGAGAATTCTTCCATAGTAGGTACAAGCTGATAATTGGGAAAAGTGAAGCAATGGTGTAGAGGATCAAAGAACTGGAAAAGCACCTTCATCATATTTTCATCAGTGCTAGAGGTAACCAAGTTTAGGAGGCGACCATGTTTTTTGGTGAATGAAGAAATCTCAGGGACCCTTGATGCTAACTCTTTGAGTTGAGAAGGAATCCTTACGAGATTGACTCGGATAGTATTCCTGCAGATAGAAGCCATGTCCTACAAAACAGAACAAAGATAAATCCCAATAATCCTTGAAATGGTTAGTGAGAATGAGTATGATGTTGTGATGTTATGTACACATAAGCATATACAAACAAGACAAACAAGTCCTTAGGTTTAGGCTTGCATGGAGTCTTAAGGGTAAGTACCCTCTTGAAGTTTAGTTGGCTCAAACTTGTCCTAGAAATAGTAACCGGGTTCTAAGGGATCTCAATATCACTGATCTTTCTTGTCGGGCATTGTTTCAGTGCAAGCCTCTTTCACGGCGACCGAAATATCACGAGAAGTTTGATCTCAATGAGCGTAGTATCGAGTATCAACCAACTTCAGACTGCACCAAAGCCGGCTATTTCACTACTTCCTAATGGCCAAGTTGGTCAAGTAAAGGTTCTAAAGTCAGTTAGTGCTTCGTGACACCACACAACGGCCATGTATTCTCCTTGACTATTCAAGGGCTACCGGTACCCACAAATGTGTCACACTAATGTAGCTATTTCTTAGACCATGTCGATATACCCCACACAGTTTCCACAACGTATTGCTACTTACCTATAAGGTATCCCAAATCCGGGTAGATGATTAAAACAAGCCCAAACAAGGAACCAAAATGTAAAGCAAACAAGTCAAACAATGAAAGCAAAGTAAAGGTGATCTAGCCCTAAGGTAACCCCACTTTTAAGTTTTTCCCCAGCAGAGTCTCCAGTTCTGTGATACGGTGGGAGAACTGACTTGGGATGTTTTGCGTTTGATTACAAATGTTGCGGTTAGCAAGAGTCGCCACCGACTTTTCTTTTATCCAAAAGGAAAGGTTGAAAAGAACAGGAAAGACCTTTGAGATTATTTCTTGAGTTCGGGGGGTAGATTATGAAAAGGGAAGGTGTTAGCACCCTTTTCATTCATAGTTATCTATGGGCTCTTAGTTGCTTGCTAGATCACTTGCTTTTGTTTGAAAATGTACTTTGTGGTGGTCTTGAAAGTATTTTGAAAAGGAGCCTTTGTTTAGGTAAACTTTGTAATAGTTCTCGTTCGTAAGAACGTATACAAAGTGTTTGAATTTTGAAAATGTTTCATGTTTTGAAAGTTTGTTTTTGAAAGTGTTTGGTGTTTGTTTTGAAAATGAGAAAGGATGTGTTTTGAAAGTGATCAAGCAACTGGGAACAATCTACCTACTCAAAAGTCTTTGTTCATTTCTTCCTTTACTTTGATATTTCTATCTTACCATTAATTTGGTAAGAAGCCTTATCTTTGGATGTAAAGGGACGGGCATGGGTCATCGTATAGTCATGATAGCAATGTTGTAAGATGTCTTAGCATTTCTCTTTGAGGGACTAAGATCATTTTAAAAGGCAACATTTGTAGCGTCATCGAGGGACTATGATCTTGTATTTTGATTTGGTTTTGCTAAGACATACCACATGCATAACATGACAATTTTTACAAGGCAACAAAGTGGAATTACCCTAAGGGTGCAAGTGTGTTTGATTTACATGCATTGTTTATCTTGAATTAGGGTTTGCTACTTGTTGATTTTTGTCTTTCCATACAAACCCTAATTACTAACTTTTATATGAAAGCGATAAATTGCGGAAATTAAAATTACTACGCTATTACATCATTATGGGAGGGGGTATACAAATTTATAAATGGGGATTGCAAGAAATTAAACCTAATTAGCTATTACAACCATATTGAATAATGTACAAGAATTGAAAATACAATGTAAAAGAAGATAAATGGAAAAGAAATGTTTTTTGTTTGGTTTTAATTAAGGGTTTAGTTTTGACCTAATTAAGAAAAATGATTAATTAAAATTAAATCTAAACTAATGAAGAAAAGAAATTAAGTTTGAAGCATTTTTAGGGTTTTTTATGAAAGAAGTTTTAACTTAATGAAAATAGTATGGTAATTAATTAATTAAAAGAAACCTAAGTTCTAAGTTAATGTTAATTAAGAAAAAGAAAATAACTAAACCTAAACCTAAATCTAATTATTATTTATTAAGAAAAAGAAACTAAATTTGTTAAGAAAATGTTTTTTTGTCTTTTGTCTTTATAAAGAAAATAAAAATATAAGTATGAAAATAATAAATAAAAATATTTTTGGATTTTTTATTAATAATAATAATAATAATAATAATAATAATAATAATAATAATAATAATAGTGATTAAAAAAATAATAAAAAAAAAAGTCAGGGAGGTGTGAAATTAAACTTGTGAGTTTGTTAGAAAAGTAGTTTTTGAATCTGGCCCAAATGATATTTTTGTTTACAAATCAGAAAAATAAAAAAAGGGGTTTGGACCTTTATGGTAGCAAGCAAGCAGGGGGTGTGGTGCAGCAAAAATGGCAAGACCCACTGACTTAAGACCCAGGCGCTGGTTGTTGCTGGCAAAAAGAAGAAAAATGTTAAAAAATTAAACAAAAGGTAGCACTGGGACTTGAATCCATGACCCTTACCATACACGCGCTACCATTGCCACTTGGGTGGATGTATATTCGTTAACTTAAATGAAATGATAAATACATAACATAAGTCAAGTCCTGAAAATGACTTCATCTTCAACCTCCAGCCATGGTTCCTGTAACTTGCTTATTTATCAACAAAAATGAAAGATGTAAACATGGAAGTTGCTCCATTTTTCCATATGAATCCAACCATATAAATATCATAAGCTATAAATCAAAGATAAATGAGAATTTCTAAAAGTGCCAAATTCTGACCTAACTTTTTTCAGAGATTCAAACCTAAAATTCTCTTATCTCAATCAATATAAATTAAATCTATGGACATGTACAGTTTCAGGCCAATGATATCTACATTTTATCTTCACAAATCAAAATCAAATGATGATTGTATGAAGAGATAGAAGTTTGAAAACTTACCTCTTGCAGCTGGATTTATGTATGGAGTTTGAGCAACCTTTGAGATGGCCTGATGATTTATGTAGCTTTCCTAGACCTCCTTGAATGTATTCCAACTCCTACTTTGCTTTGAGGATGGCTGAAACTCCCAACTCAAGTCATGTTGCAAGATTAAGTTTTGAAAATGGTGGATGGTGATGGAGGAGTTACAGTCTTGAAACAGGGGTCTGTATTACTTTGATATGATGTATGGAAGGTGTTTGGATGATTAGTTTTTAAAACGCACGAGTGGAAATGAAGATGGTGAGTTTTTGCTCAAAATTGTCAAGTTTGGGCAGTTCTGTGCAACAAGGGTGCTTGGGAGAGTTTGAGGAGGCTTCCAATTGTGTATTGTCTTGCAATAGACTTGTATAATTATATGAAAAATTTTAGAGGACTTTTTCACAACATATTTCTCAGTTATAGGGTTATGGCTAGATTGCTTGATTTTGAAGAAAAGTGAGAAAATCAAGTTTCAATGTTTTTGTCTCAGCAATGTAGAGTGGTTAAGCACTTTTATCACATTGCTTCTGACTTTGTAGATGGAGTGTGATCAGAGGGAACAAGTGAGAGGCTCAAGAATTGACTTTGTACATAAAAGCCACTTTTCCAAAATGGCAATGTTGCCTTTCTTCCTAAAATGGTATTAAGCATGGGCAATGCATTGAATGCTTGGATTAAATTTTTTAACATCTGTGTATCCATTTAATTATGGAGTGAAAGGCAAGTTAGAAGCCTGCAAAGTATGATTTGTACAACATGCTTGAAGATTGGATCAAGTGTTCATCACAAAATTGACTTGTAATACAAGAATGAAACCTTAACTTCATTGGTTCGATTCTCTTAGCTCAAATATGATCTCAATAAGTTCTTGGACATTTTGGAAATCTTGTAACATCCTATACAACCTTCATGTTGGACATTTTGAAAATTCCATATGGAACTATGTGAAAAGTTACCATGAAGTTGGGTCAAAATTCTGCCTAAACTAGGGCAAAATTTCACTAAGTCTTCAAGTTTCATGAACATGTCTTCACAAAATCATAACTTGAAATCTAAGTATTTCTAGGAAAAGTTATGCCCTACAATATTTTAGATATTATTAAGATCTACAACTTTCATGTTGGAACTTTCCTTTGAATCATCTTGCATCATGGTGTAAATTTGGCACAAATTTGTGAAAAAAGTGAATTTTCAACACTTAGAAAAATTCTAAGTCTTGAAAATTTTGACTTTTCAAAATGAAATATTGACTTTTTGATTTCTTGATGAACAAGTTTCATATTTTGACATGTCTTGATGGTTTTTGATCTTTGAAACTTGATTTTGATCAAAAAGTCAAAGTTTGACTTTTCAGTGTACAATTGACTTTTCATTAGTTGGCTGAAATTCAACTATCAATCAATTGATCTTGAGAAATGTTTTGAGCCATGCCATTAGGTCAAAATGTTTTATTTGAATCCTTGAGATCATGCCTTGAACCAATAAGTCATTTGTTAGGTCAAAAATAAAAAATTGCATCTTCTCAGTCAAAACCTTAATTTTGACCATTTTGCCCTTTTGATGATCTGATCAAATTTCTTGAGGAATTATGATCCAAACTTGATCAATTGACATATATGAGTTCATAATATTGATATGGATAAAAAATTATGAAATTTGACTGTAAATTGACCACAATTGACTTTTTTCCCCAATATAGCTGATTTTAGGTCAATTGATCAATTGACTGAGCAAAAAATGTGATCGAAGACTTGAAACTTGATATGAGAAATCTTGAGGGTCCAAAATGATCGATGAAAGTAATTTGAGGTTTTGAAAGTTCAACTGTCCTTGTGAAAACTCAAACCCTCATTTTCAGTTGTCAGTGTTGAGGAAGTGTCTTGAGCTGATCAAACCTTGTGCAGTCTTGAATCAAAAGAGATCTTGTGAGATATTTTCTTGAGAAATGAGAGGGTGAATTTTGGGGTACAACACTACCAGTAGCATTTTTGGTTGATTTTTTTCCGGTATTTTGTGTATTCTGTAATGTGTAAAATTTCTGTCTGGAATTTCCTTTATCATGTGCATATTGATTTTGTTTTCATTTGTTGATTACATGTGCATAATTAATTATTTCATGACCATTGTTGATGAATTTTTGTGGTACCGACACCATTTTCTAGCATATTTCATGTATATATGTAGTGCTGTCCCGTAATAGAAAAATATGTAAATTGTTGTTTTAATTTATGTCCGATACATAATTAAATATCATTTAGCATTCGATTGATACATGTATCAATTTCAGTTGATTTTAAATCAAGTTTTATGCATTTCATGAGATGTATATATGACTGTTTGCAACACCATTTTTGCATACATATGTGAGTTTAATTTTTGAATAAAACTTTGTGGAGTTTAATAAATCAATTGGTTGATACCAGTACTGATTTTGGCTCATTTTAATTCAACTTTTACTGAGATTTTGCACACTATATCATGGCTGTCCCGTGTTGTTAAAACTTGTACATATGGATTTAATTCATTCTTGTTGCATACTTAAGCTCTTTAGCATGTTTGTGAAGCATCGATACCATGTTTGGTTGCTTTTACACTGAGTTTTTCCTGCCATGTTGTATATTACGACAATGCGGTCCGGGTTTTGATATTAATGTTTCAATGCGTGTTTGGGTTTCATTTCTTCATCATTCTTCCTTAATTTAGGTAGTGATGCAAATGCATAACTTCGGTTGTGTCTCCTTGTTATTTCTAACATGTTTGTTGACTTGTGCAAGGTACTTTAAGATGACTTTCAATCATTTAATTATCACTTGATTATTTGATTGAAAGGCATGTTTATGCCATTAATTTGTGGTTTGAGTTTGCGTTCGATACACATGGCTATTGTTCTCATTCTACGAGATTACGTTTTATATACTTGTCTGGACCTTTATCTTGTGCAGGTGTACGGTTTGTTACTCGGATGTGTTTGATAAATATTCTGTTTTATATACTTGTTTGGATTGTTATCTCATGTAGGTGTACTGTTTAGTATTCGTATGTGTTCGATACACATTCCATATTATTTTTGTTATCACTTATCTGGATTTTTATCTTGTGCAGGTGTACTGTATAGTATTCATATGTGTTCGATACACATTCCATATTATTCTTGTCACCACTTGTCTGGATTGTCATCTCGTGAAGGTGTACTGTGTAGTATCCAGATGTGTACGACACATGATCCGTATCATATACCGTCGTATATTGTTGTTTTTGTTTGGATCAAAATCTTGTGCAGGTGTACTGATTGACGTTCGGATGTGTTGATACATATTCCGTATTGTGATTTATTTTCACATCATTGCTTTGATTCATATTCCGTGCGCCGGATTTCTGATTGGATTTTGTTGTTGATAATAGTTTCTCGCGAAGTTCTCGGGTTTCTTTTGTTGCTGCTTAGTATATGAATTGTTATCATTTGGTATATTTTTTGCCTGTTTACTTTCCATATTTACCAATTTTCTGATGCCATGAGAAGTAGGAATAGATATGAATTATTTACCGCTTTCCTTGTTATGAGAAGTAGGACTAGAGATGCATGTTTTGGGAGTCCCTTTGAGGAAAATCTAGTTTTTTTAAAGACCTTGTTTAAGGAAATTCCTACTTGTGTTTGTTTACAATTAGGAATGTTTATGTTTGTGCCAAAGACCTCGATGAAGGCATCCCATTCCCATTCCCTATTGGTAAGTCCTCAAAAGGAGGCAAAGAGAGCAGAGGGTCTGCCATTGACCCCGCCATTTCTAGTCCCCAGGTCGTTCGTAGCTCACATCGTAACATTAATGCTATTGAACCGTGGTGCTCTTGTTATTAAGTCAGTCAAGTGGAATGCAGGGATCTGTAACCAATCCCCCACGTTTTGTCTCGAGCTCGCGTTGTTCAATGCTTGATGCTTTTTAGTGATCTTATTATTGTCTTCTATCTCTTTCCTCGTTCCTTGATATCCCGGTTAGGTGTTTAGTCGCTTATGACGATTCACTGTTTGTATGTCTCTTGCCTCAATTATTAGATATCTTGGTTAAGAGTCGATTACCCCTATATTTATTTCTTTCCTTGGTGATATGATACCTTGGTTAAGAT